>UCOM01001783.1:0-35087 GCA_900474385.1 Ormyrus pomaceus
ACCCCGACTCGTGCTGAATATCTCACCCTCGCTTGAAATAGCTCATTTTCTCCCCTAGTTGCACAATGTACTATTACTTAAAATAATATAAATAATTTTATGTTTGAATAGGTGTGGATGTTGTATTTTTTGGAATGTCCTTACCACACGCAAAGCGTAAAAAATGCTATAGTGAATTGGACTGCAACCTATAGAAGAGATAGCGACATAGTTGCACCCTACGAAAAGTGGCAGTACTATAATCCCAGTGTTACTCAAATTCAACAGAATTTCAATTATGCTGCCAATAAAACAAAAAAGGTATCATTTTTCTACAATCCATGCATTATCCCTTGAATTATGGAATGCACATTGATCCTAAAGAAACTGTACCAAGATAACAAAGTTAAAATTTATTGTCTTTTTTATTATTTAGGTCGCGTGGTTCGTATCCAATTGTCATCCCCGCAATCAGCGCATGCACTATGCCAAGGAGCTGTCCAAATACATTCAAGTGGATATTTATGGAGCTTGTGGAACATTAAGATGCTCACGATCTCAAGCTCAAGCTTGCTTCGAAATGCTCGATGCTGACTATAAATTTTATCTAGCTTTCGAGAATTCGAATTGCCGGGATTACATAACCGAGAAGTTTTTCGTCAATGGTCTTGGGTAAGATAAATTTTTATTCATATTTGCAATACCAGTAATCGAAAAATAGTTACAGTTCGTCTATCATCAATTATTATAAAAGCATTCTATAAAGTTTTAAAAAAGAAAATAAATCTGTAGAAAAATTAAGTTTGACAAAGTTTTTTTCAGAATGAAAAAATATTAATTTGTTCCGACGAAGTTAAAGAACAGAAATTCATGGATGTATCATGCTAATTTATACCAGTCAACTTTAATGAGCATTGAAAAATTCTTGCCTCCAAATTTATTTTCGTCTTTAAATCTTTTCATTTTTTGGGATTACATTAATGTTTGAAGACTATTTACATTACATTAATTTTTAGAGACTATTTTTAAATAAGTACTAAAATTACGTGTAATTCAAACCGTCAGCCACTTTTACTGCTTCATATTTCGGCGTTTAAAAAATATCTAAAATTTTCAACCTAATACGTGTTTTAGTCATGCATTTTCCTAGTTAGAAAATTACCATAAAAATCGCAGTGAAAACGTTTTGCTTTTTAATGTAAATATTTGAATATCATTACCATGTTTTCAACTGATATTAAAGTGCTTTAAAGTACTTCAATCAAATAAGTCAATATAAGCCCGATACGAGTAGAAATAAATTTTATAAAACGCAACTAACGATATTTTGACACAATGTTACAAATGCGATTAGTATTATCAAAGTTTTAATTGTTTACTTAAAATTAAAAATTTACATATAGAATCTGCTAATGCAGACTTTTTGCAGAGATCTACAGATGCAGATTTCTTCTTTACCACTTTAGGATACTGGAAAAATTAATTACCTAGTTATCTACAAAACACCTTTTTATATAACAAAAATTGTAACTTTACTTTTGAGAACATTATTTACAATATTATGTCTACAAATGAGGTCGTTAATATTTTTATATTTTAGTATAGTTTTAAAAAGATAAATATTGTAAGTAATGAACTTAGAGAGTATGTCTGTTTAAATTATCAATAAATAAATAATAACAAATGCAACAGTCTACAATCACATTATGTAAATAATGAATAACTGAAAATATTATTTACACGAAATCTGTCTTTATAAAATTGTTATTTTACTATTAATTATTTATATAAATAGTTTACTGTTTAAAACTAAATTATTAATCCACCCGTTTAGGCACAACGTATTACCAATAGTGATGGGCGCTCATCCGAACGACTATGCACGCAGTGCACCATACCGATCTTACCTCCACGTAGACGAATTCGAGTCACCCCGAGAGCTTGCAGAATATCTGCACAGACTGGACGCCGACGATGACCTTTATAACTCGTACTTCAAGTGGAAGGGTACCGGTGAATTCATCAATACGTACTTCTGGTGTCGAGTGTGCTCGATGTTACACGACGATCAGCGGGCCCCCAAGTATTACAAGGACGTGAACGCCTGGTGGCGCGAGGGCGTTTGCGCCACCAACTCGTGGCGAGAAGTCGAGCATCTCAGGAATATTACCTGAGAGAGGGAGATGGCTAACAGCACGACTGAGGCCATTGATTTTAGCTACTAATTATCCTTGTTGAGCTCGAAAAGCTTTTCCGTCAGCGGAAAGGTGGCGATTGAAGAATAAGAGAACGACGGCGAACACGACTCGCTGTCTATTCTGGACGTTAGGCTGTTTACGTTTTTGCACATTGAAATTTTCATGTATTAAGCAGATTTCTGGTTCCTTTTTGTCACTTGATGCACAAAAATAACTTCGAGAATTTTGGATTCATTTTTTATTTACTTTTTGTACTCGTTCGTATTAATGTTTTTATTATCGTGATTTTAATGTCAATGCACATTCTAATATATTTTATAAAAAGATAAACGTGAAATTTAATGCCGAAAGTTATCGGCGAATGAAGTATAAAACTGTATAAATAAAACGGCAGTGATGATTTTAAAAAATGTTCTACCATAATGTTTAGGTTAAGCAATTTTTTAAAAAAATATCAAAAGTAATATATGGTCAATATTAACAAAGCCATTTAAAATAATTAAATATTGTATTGGTTCAATAACTTAAAAATGATAAAGTGACTTGAATGTCATTGATTATTTTTTTAGCGTAGGAAAAAATAAAATGAAGCGATTACGTCATAAAACATCATTCCGGGGTAGTGCTGTTTACCTTCCAAGTGATAAATACGTATTTAAGTTTACCATAAACTGTGAATTATCATTGTTCAAAAAGTATGAGTTTACTTGTATTTAGTTTAAAAATATTGTGCTGTTTAAAATTAAACATATATAAAATCGATTAATTAATTCATCGTACAATACCAAAAAAGAGAAATAAGACATAAAAAATAAGTCAGTCAATGAAAACATTTATAATAACTCCGAATATATATTCTTATAATTTGCCATAATTTAAATCGTTTTGTTGCTGATTGTAATAACCAGATAATCGATAAACATATTTTATACTTTTAGATACACAACTTAAAAAAGAAAATTGATACATGATAAAATCTAATGAATCAATACCAATTGTTCATTCGCATTTACAATTAACCCGTCAAAATCGGGTGAAAACAATTATGTTAAATTTCTGTACGTACATCAAAAGCTGATTAATTAATATAGTTCCTAGCGTATGTTTTATACTTTAATGGTCGCTTACGCATTGCTGTCGTTAAGTGACATAGAAAATAATAAATACATGGGATTGATTCGTTAAGAAAGAGCAGAATGATTTAGATACTTAATTTCAAAAATTAACGTAAAATTGTTTTTTAATAATTTAAAAGTGATGTAAAATAATACAGAAAACATTGGATTTTCTAAGTACAATGACATTCAGTAATTTATTGCAATACTATACGTATGTTACGTAAGGAACGTCTTGTACAAAAAAGCCATTGTGCGTCATTTAAGTCTTTTGAAAAATTAGTTTCTTCCACGTGCACTAAACAACTATCGAGTATAAGAAAAGTATCTGACGTAAGATCGCCGAACGCATTTAATAACATTAAAGTAAAATGAAAAATGGCGACTGATAAGTGAAAAGAAAAAAAATTGTTAAAATTTCTTTTCTGACTGCGTCAGACGTCGCTCGGTACTTGAACATATATATGTGTATATTGTTACAATAGATAAAGCGCACTGCATAATTTCTAGCACAATTTTGTTATCTATACTTAAAAGACGAGTTGATCTTGTCAATTTTTATATTTAAAACTGAACAATGATTTTTTTTAATAGTGTAGGAATGCATATAATGAAACAGTCAATTTTTGAGTATAGTAGAAAAACCTTCGCACGCACAATCTGACCGTTTTATTTGCGTTTGAAAGACTATTACGAAAATTTCTTTGTATTAATTATGAAATACGTACATTCCTAAAAGTTTAGGTTAGTGATTTTATTGTAAAATATAAAGGTCCGAATTCATAGTCGTGAGATCTGAGATAATCTTGAAATGCCACGACCCTTGTTTTTCCCCCAAGAAAAGTAACGGGTGCGACAAGAACAATTGCATGAATTTGAGCCTCACACTTTTTTATAAATCTCCAATTTTGTGATATAAACTAATTATTTATTACAACGCGATCGTTCTTTTTGGAGGATAAATATAGTTTTAGATGAATGTGTTCACTTTCACAGTACCAAAGGTATCTGTTAAAATACTTTCTTTTAATATCTTAATTTGCTCTACTAAAATATTGCATTTTAAGTATAATTTTTAATATTTCTCGGATATATTATTAGTAAATAGTGCTAATAAAAAAATGTGCAATAATTTCGCACAATCATTGTGTCAACACTAAAAATTTGATTTTGTAAGCTTTTTGGCAATGTGTCAACAACAAAATTAATTAATCAGTATAGAATTAATGGTGCTGGTAGTTTTATAAGATTTCGTTTTCATTTTACATCGAATATAATATACGTACATTTTTTTGCGAGCGATCATCTGTATGATATATTGTATTTAGTCTAATTGTAAATAGTAGCTTGTAAAGCGTTAATCGTTATTGTGCTCTGAATGGCTATGTAAAATATAAGAGACAAAATGATTTATACGAGACGGAAGTGCAAATTATTCGTAAATTCAGCAAAATAAGATATGAGTGACATAGAAGATTTATGAATTACAGAAAACTGTAAACGATATTAACAATGGCCAATATAATTTATTTTGACTTTAAGGTGCGTGAATAATTTTAATAAAATTTAAATCGGTATTCTAAGTAATTACGTGGAAAATGATTTTTAAAAAATTGATACACAATTGTAAATTTAAAATATAAAAATTCAGGATTCAAAAAATAATTTCTGTAAAATTGCTGAGATTTTTGTATTCTGGTAATATATGTTATTATATACTGAAGTATACGTATGAGTGTATTCGATTACATCGTTTACAAATTTTGTGTTACATAAACTTTATTATCACTTGATATGCGTCTCAATATAAGCCTTAGAGAAATCGATGTACTTATTGCAATGTCTTATTACCGAAAAAAGAGAAATTGTTTATCTTGTGTTGTTGGTTAAAATCTTTAAGTTTTTTGAATACTTAAATTAATTTAACAAATGTCTTTTGTTTATAAGTGCAGTTTTGTACAATAATGATGGACTATTATTGTTTCTTAATAATAAAATTCGAAAATAAAGAAACTTATCAATTTATTGTGACTAGTTTTTTTATAAAATTATAAATAATTTTTAAGAACGAGATTTTAAATTTAAATTTAAATATTTTATGAATTTATTTTATATGCAAGATATTCAGTATTATATAATGTACTTCGAATTGGATAACAGTAGTTATACATATTATGTAATTTTGAACAAATGTTTTGCATTTATTCTTTTCTTACTCATGTTGCAATGTTTTTTTAAAGGTATCATATAAAAATATTAATTTTATTAGAAACTGATTAACTTTTCAAGTGAAAAAATGCATGTTGAAAACCTTGATTGTTGTTTCAACATGATTTAGTTTCGTCCGATATCTATGTATACATATATATTATAAAATTATTGGATACAATTCTTTCCTATTATAATTTCATGAAATCAGTTCGTGCACACACAGAACATTTGCATTTTAATTAAGCAATCGTTAAGCAATCGTTAAGTAAAAGTTATTATATTCTTGCATAAATTTTACGAAGCATAAGTTCTATATGTGTGACGTTCTAGTAATGTTTCGCTATTTTTAAAGTCTGATTTTAAGTTGTAAATCTCAAATTCAAAATGTCCTTAGCGGCTTGCGCTTTAGGGACTTGGTTGCGTGGCTTTGAGGAGGCGGAAAAAGGTGTGTGTGAAATATATTCTTCTAGGAAAATAATATTATTTATTAATATAAAGTCTTACCTTGTCTGCTTCTCTGGCTTGGACAGGAAATGTAAATGATTGCGTCACTCCGATTTAAATTTTAAATAATAGCGTATTTATTCAATTATTGGAAATTTGAAAAATATTACAAATATTGTTGATAGTACTCGAAATTATACACGACAGCACTTGGCACATTTGACTCGATATTCAAAGTGTAAAATAAGAAAAATAAAATATAAAATTCGCAGCTAACTGAAAAACGAAGACGACGGCACCCGACACACTAGACTCGAATTCAAATTAAAGCCGATAAATTACCGGAAAATGCTGACCTGTAGCTACATGCCTAGCTTCGGCGATGCTAAATCTCGGTACGCGCGGTAACTCGGGGAAGAAGAAAGCAAAAAGGATAAATTCATTCCTTTTATATGTTTGGAAATCTCGGATTTTCGGCGATCATGCTTTTAGATATAGTTTTTTTTATTACTTGTCCGATTTTCGAACGGTTCACCTGATAAAGGGGATTAAAAATACCGTCGATAGCGCTATTTGTTTAGATATTTTTATGGTCTGTCCGTCTTAGGAGCGGGACCAGCTGATAAAGGGATTAATAATTTCGGCGCGCGATAGTGACGTCGTGTTTGTTTCTCAGAAAAATAGTCATAACTTAAAGATTTTTCGTAACTATAGCTAATACTGAAAAGAAATAATGTTAACAAATATTCATTGCTTATTTATAATATAATATTTTCAGTATTTTGTAATGTCTTGCAAGTAATAATATTTCTTTGCTTTATTACTATTTATTTATCTTAACTATAATGGGGCGAATTATTTAAAAGGGAATTTTCAAATCAATTAATAGAGGAAAGAAAAAAAAGAAGAGGGGAACGTAGTGATACGTCACATATGTATAGACATTATAATATAAAATTGTATTATGACTTCATAAATTTTACCCTCTTTCATTACTGTTTTTATTCACTCCAGATAAATTAAACATAACACAGGGGATCATATATAAAATTTTAAAATTATTAGAATTTGTTTCTATCGCTTAAATTTTTCTGCGTGCAGTATTTCTTTTAAGATTCAGTTTTTAATTAAGAAAAATTGATTAAAATCAAGGATATAGGATGTAGGAAGAGCTATTATTTGCTTTTAGAGGGTGCAAGCAATTTCTTACGCATAGAGAGCGCCACGTGGCTCATATAGTATACGTATTATTGTTACAGTGTTGAAAGTATAAATTTTAGTATGATCGATATAATTTAACATTGCACATAAATAATTATCTTTTTTTCGAATTTCAGGATCATTTTTGTGTAGACATTTTAAGTGTGGGGTTATTTAATCGCATTAGAGTATATACATATAATTAGTATATATAATTCGTAATTATGACTGAATCAATTATACATAATTTTGTAAAAAAAGAAATAAAGCAAAGGACGTCACGTTTCAAAATAAATTTACACGCAATCAAATAAATTGAATATTCCTTCAATTTGCACGAAATAAAACTGATTTGCATAGTTATATCCTTCAGAATCCCATTCTCGGCGAAGAAATGGGACGCTGCCGATATAAACATATTAAAGTGACGCTTCGTCGAAAATACTTTCTAACAAGCTGCCGCGCGTCCAATCTTCTCGATTGGCCTATTTCGTCGCGATGGCCAACTGAAGGGTGCACGTTTCAAGTGGGTATACAGCTGGTGGAGCGTGCCCGGACGAATGTAAATACACGCCGTATATAGAGTCGTTCCAATTTTGGAGGTCCGCGAGCGGCGGAGCGAGGCGTGGCTGGAATCGCACGAGAAGAGAGAGCCGACCCTTAACTCCCGCATTCCGTCTTCGTTCCGACGAGATAAGTACGCGACGTACATGTAAAACCCCTCGTGCACAAAGCCTCGTATATCCCCGAGCCGGCCGGCTAAGCTCCCCGGTTCCGAGAGGCCTGGAATATTCAACGAGGCAATTAAAACTCGCTTACGTTTTATCGAGGGCTTGTAATGATACCAGCGCGCGAGTCGCTAAATTATTCAGCCGGCAAAGTATGTAGGAACACTGGATTCGGACTCGACAGACACTGCTGGAGTTGGCGGCACATTTTTGTGCCGCACGTTGATGTGGACTTCTAATGACGCGTCGAAAATGGAAATTGATTTTGGATGGGTTCTCAAGAATTTATTGCTCATTATTTTAGTGTTTTCTGATGTCGTTGTATTTATTTATAATACAATATGGATGCAATGTTTAGGTTTACTCTTTTCAGAAGCATAAATACTCGTTAGCTCGTTCTAGTTTTTGCTTTAGTCTTCATTAAGATGTTCATTGTTTTCGAGAAAACTTTGGGCATTAATTTCTTTAAAACCAAGATTAGTTTTTGAAAGTTACTCCAATTTCAAAGTTAAACAGTACCTAATGAGCTTCTTGACCACATAGAAAAGAGAAATTGAAAATAGAAAATCACTGTTTGCAGACTTCCTTTTTCCTTGTGCAAATTTTTTAAATCAAAATTCCTTACGGTTTATTTTTCTCTGTTGAAATTTTAATTATCCTTAGAAATGTGTTATTAGAAACTATAGTGACGGAAATATATATATATATATATCAAACTTTACACATTACCAAGTAAATTATTTTAAGCTACATATTTTAAATAATAAATACTTTATTACAAATAATAAGAGTACAGCATTGATAAAAAATGTATTTGTATAGCGGATTAAATAATGACCAGCATATATTATTTTGATTATTAACGATATTAAAAATAATAACATTCATTAAGTAACGCAAATGTACAAAACGTGCTGTTGAATGTTGCCAGCACGAATAACGAAAAACGATACGTACTTTGTACAACAAATGCATTTTACAATGACCTATTTCCTCCCTCAAATGAAATTTTCATAAATAGAATGCAGTAGATTGCAACGTTGGATTATTGGAAGCGCACTCAAAGTGGCGGCGAATACATTTCCGTTAATAAAAAAAGTTTTTTGCTATACGCGAGAAAAAAGTACAGGGGCGACGGACCTTTCCAATAAAGTGCAAAAAAGTGACCCCAGCCCCCTCCCCCCATTCCAAAAGAATAGAGCACAGTTTTATCAATAGCCATAGTGGCATTCGTGATGTAAAAGGGAGGCAAAGAAAACAATAAATCGAGTGGTTTTTCCAATTACCAAGATTTTCACGAAATCCTCTCTCGACGAGGCAAGTTTCTCGGCCGACTGGCGACGGGAGAAAAAGAGAGCGCGAGCGTATATGTATATATACCTCTCACACACACACGGGGAGAGCCGCCTTTTTTTTTCGTGGAGGCACTCTCGCGCGCGAGAGCATTTCATGGTTTGCTGCACTTCCTACGAATCAATTCGCACGGTCGATCGCTCTCTCTCTCGTCGGGCAGACGCGTACGGAGCCCAAAGTGTGTGTACCAGCCAACTAACTGCACCGCCGCCGCCTCTCTTTTCCTCTATTTTCTTCGCGAGCTTTTCGCTCTTTCTCTCCTGCGATTTCTAAATCATGCATTGTTCGGGGCAAACAATTCATTTTACCTCATTTCGACGGCTTTTCGTTTGCGAATAAAGACGCGCTCGGCTACGGGGAAACGCAGTTCCTTTTCCTTTTCAGAAGCGCGCATGACGAGCGAACCCGCTGCTAACCCCCCCGAGGCGGGTTGAAGCTCAAAGTTACATACAAACGATGCTCTTTTTTGCCTCTGTGCACTGCAGCTTTTTCAATCACGATTCCTTTCGGGCGAAGCTCGCTGTTTTTTTTTTTCGGCTATCGAACTTTGCACTCTCGCTCCGAGCCGCGCCGTTCCCGGAACCACTGGTAATTTCCTAATTCGACAGTTCGATTGAGCCCGTCGGAGCAGCCGATCCGCGCCGTCGGAAAGTAATTCATAACCCGTGAAAAGCGTTCTTTGTCTTTGAGATCGATAGCAGATTCTCTTTGACGAGCTTTTACTTTCCGGAATTCAAGTCAATTTCTGAAATTGATCCGTGTACGGATTTTAAATTGGAATAGTGGCTATTTAATAATTTCAATTTTGAAATCGAGCTTTTCGTATTTGCTGAAGCGAGCAAGATATTTATCAAATGATTCAATTAACGTATGCAAATATTGTACATTTAATTTTCATTAAAATGTTGTTCTTGTGAATTTAATTAAATTGGTTTTGTTTCTTTTAATCGTGACATATAGATATTCAGAATGAAGTTAGAAATGGAATGAGATCCTATTTTTATGTCAAATTTCCACATATAATATAATTATTTAATTACATGTTTTATTTATTAATAAATTTCTTTGTTAGAAATAGAAAGGCAGAAAAGATTAGTTGCAATTTTTTTGTATTTTAATGTTAATCAATATAGGTGTAGATTATTCTGCGACGAATAACAACTGGCTGTTAGCTTTTATTAGCCATCATCTGTAACTGCTAGTAATCAAATCATCCCACTAGCACGCGATAATTTACTTAATTCTATTCCTCAGAAACTAATCACGCACAGGTACAACTAAACGCAACGGAGAAACAGAAATCCAATATTGCAGTTGTACAGCCATTAGGAGTATATAGCAGACTACACTTGCTAATTTACGTCATCAATAACGCAAATGAGACATTAAGAAAGTTGCAGAATCATTTTTCTAATATCCACTTGATATCATGTGCAGTAGTGTTTTTGACAAGTCACTGCCTGCCAGAAATATATCTCACAATGAAATTTTACTTTTTCTTTTGATAATATTTATTAAACGCCTTCGCGAAAACGATGTTTCAACGATTCAATCCACGGTGACTGTTGCAACAGATATTTGCGATCGAAGCATGGACTTAATCATCCCTCATGTATAGGTACTTGGGAGCATTTCGCAGATGTTCCCCAAGATAGCCCAGCCATGCGACCGCCACTTAACCTCCATTCACAGATACAGAGCTGGTTAATGGACGAGTAGCGAATAGTACAGCTCGACCCAAGAAGCTTACATTGTACCCAGAGCGTCATTCAATTACAGGGCCGGCAGGCAGCCGAGTCAAGTCCAATATCGTTACCAATAAACCCGCCGACGTTGCGGGGCCCCTTCAAGGCGGAGAGTAGCTCGACTCTCTCGCGCATTACTCGATTATTCAATACAATTTACTCGCGCGTGAGACGCAAACTCGGTTAGCGAAGTTACGCGCCGCCGCTGTCGCTGTCGGTGCTGCCGCTGCAGCCCGGTCGAGGAGTCTATATACAGGTTACATTTTTCTGGTCAAACCCTGCCAGGATACTTCGCTGTCTCCGCTTCTCGCCTTCGGCCAAATAGACACGCTCACCGTGTCTGTAGTCTTTGCGGGCTCTGCCAAGAAAAAGAGGAGCAGGCGGAGGTACTGATTGGATTTTTGGAACGGTTGGAACATTTTTTTTCCTCCTTTTTTCACCGCCGGGGGGGATGTTGTATGTTTGAACGATTTTCGGGGGAATATCGCGAGTTCGAGGTGGAGAAAATTTCCTTTTCTTTTCTTTCGCACGGGGATTGGCACGTTTTCCGTAAGTCCAGCGAGTTTCTTTATTTTAGTTTTTGGGTATTATTTAAGCGTGAAAATAACATGTCAGAATTAGTATATCTCGAATGGTGATCTTTTCATGAATAAATGAAGCATCTTCGCATAAAATCTGTAGATTGTATCGAATAACCTTTTTCTGGGCAAAAATAATTTTTATACCATTTCGCCTGCAGGCAAATACACGTATCTCAGGAGAAAAGATGTTATTCATCTTATCTGCTTTCTTTTGTCGTATTTGTCCCTGGGCGACAATTTATGAGCAGCTAGATATGACAATTTCACGCCTTCGTAAGTCCAACGGGCAAGTAAAAGATAAACAAAGGCATTTTTACGCTTCCTAAATAAAAGGAAACCGAAGGAGACTTATTTTCTCCCCGTGTGTAATTATGTTTTACTGCAAAAACTAAGATTCCTCGGGGTTGAAAGCAGATGAGGAAAAAAAAAGTTGTTATAGAGGTGGTTGCTATTTTATACACAACGTCGAGTGGTATCTTTGATAACGATATTTTAAAATATCAAATTTTGTTTTCTTTTTTATCTGGACAGTATACCGATATTGGATTAAAATAAACTAGCGAAGATTAACGTTAAAACATTTTAATATTCAACGCATATCACTAAATTTAAAAAACAGAATAATCTATACTATAATAAGAAGTCCGTGAATAATTAATTAAATGTGCCATCGCCTCTTCTTTGCACCACTTCGCCGGCGGTTATATTAATTCGCGCGCTCCGCTAAAGCAAGAAACGCTAGTCCGAGCAACTTTTTCAGAGCGCGCGATCCGATCCTCCTATATACCCTGGACAACGTAAATAACCTAAACTTTTTTAGTTAAACATAAAGTTGCTTTGTCAACAAAGCAGCGACACGTTTAACCCCTTTATCGCGCACTTTTTGCATTACATAGAACGCGCGACGACCAGAAATAGCGCGCGAGAGAGAGGGAGAGAGTTCGCGCGGCGCTCGCACACCGTACAGGTTGTGTGTGACAAAAGGCGCGTTATTATAGAAAATTTAGCCCGCAAGAAAAGACTCCGCTTTGAGAGGCGAAGGCTCCCCCCATTATGTTTACAGCGGGGATTACCTTCCGGCCGAGTGGATTTATTTTTCTTCTAAATATACACCGTGCCCCGAGAGCGGTCACTCGCTGCTCCTTCGTTAAAGTACGTGTATATCTTGCTCGTGCATAAGGTCGGCCTTATTAAAGTAGCGAAGCGTGCGCACGGGGCTCCTCCATCCGCGAAGGCGAGCGATTATCGGCGCGCTCCGCCGTGGTAATTCGCTTGGCAATTTGGCAAGCCAAGCGGTAAAAATGCCCGCCGCGCCGATGAAAGTGTTAATTTATGCGCGAAATACGGCCGAGCGGCAAGGCACAGAGAGAGAGAGACACATCAGACACCCTTAAGCGAGAGGGATTAGCGCGCGCACCGGCACATAACGCGGTCGTCTTCTCTCCGCCGCGTTGCTCGTCTTTCGCTCGGGCCACCTTGATGCTTCATCGAGCGTGAGGCAACTCGTGCGAGGCGACGCACGCCGAAGCGCCGAAGGGGGTTAAATAAGCCTGTGTCTGATTTTACGGACGCTGCTCCCGCTCCTTTCTCTCTCTCTCTCTCTCCCTGTGTAGTCTTGCCGCCTGTGTGATTGGCTTACTCACCCGGCGAGCCGTTTTCCGTTTTTAGCCGATGAGACTACCGCTTACGTACACACTTTTATCTTTCGTTTTATTCTGCTGGGAAATGTGGTTTTCTTAAGCTTTTGCGCGTCGTGTTTTTAAATAAATTATTTTATTTATAATGTGTAAATATTGTGAGTAAAAATGGTTGTTTTTATATAGTTTTTTTTGCATATTATTGATTTTATAATACGCGAAAGTCAATTATACTTGAAGCTCTGAGTTTCTGTTTTAGGGAACAAAAAAGAAATATCGCTTTTTCTCAGTAAGAAATATAAAAAAGAATGATCAAAACCGTTTAATAGATTTAAAAACACAAAAGCAAAAATACAATGATGTAGTAGTAATTAGAGATAATTCACTCGTTTGTGATACTTAAAAATCATAATATTGCGTAATTCATTAACAAGTAAACGCTATTTTTTATAGCACATGATCCACTTTTTAAATAAATATTTACGTGAAACTTGTTGACACATTGTTCAACAAGATATTGTTACGTTCAATTGGAAAAAAAATCTTTTTTTTTTCTCACCACCCACATTCATTTACTTTCTCAGGCAGACTAAACTCGGCTGCACAGTTATAATTTCCACGCTCCGGACTCGCTTCAGCATTACTGTCTCTTTTTCACGCTTCTCCGCGCTCTCTTTTTTTCTTTCTTTGCCCTTCCTTTCGTTTTAAAGCCTTTTCATATACATAAGTAAATACTACTGGCTCCTGTTTCCAGCGTCACACGTGGACTATTTCGCCGACGGCTAACTGCATTTGCCAAATGAAGCGGCTTGGCTTAAGCTTTTTTTCTCTATCTCTCTGTCTCTCGCTTCTTCCCCCCTTTCCTTTCTCTCCGCGTGGCTTCGCGCAAGACAAAAGTGCCGCGAACAAACACATGCTTATATATCGCTTCTTGCATAGTTTTCTGAAAAAGGAAGCTATGAAAAAAGAGAGATTTGACAGGGACAGTAATTAAGCGAAATAAGTGGACCGGTGTATTCGTTTTGAAGTAAAAATAATGAGTGCCTCCATGTTTTAAAGTTGGTCGTATGATCATTCACGGTTGAATAATACTTTTTTAACTAGAATAGATATTTTTGATTAAAAAAATGTGATTTATAACATTTTTATTATGCAAAAATTAAAATGTGCAATGTTATAAGTTTTATTGGAAACAAGTGAAACTTTATTGAATTTAAATAAAAATTATAATTTGAAATTTCAAAGACAAAAGAAATCATCTTTTTAAAGCTGCATTTTGATCATGGTTTTGTGACTAGGTTTTCATTTTCGTAGTCGATTTTCAGTGAAAATATAAAGTTACATTTATTTGAAAAGTGAAAATACAATATGAAAATTTTTTATAATAATTTTCAGAATTTTTCTCTAGAGTAACGATAATGATGTTCAGATATTTTTAATGGTTTGTAAATTCTGTGGCCGCAAGCAAACATATTTTATGTGTTCGTAAAATGTTATTATTTTATTTTATGACGTACAAATAATACGCAGGTCAATTTTTCATTTAATTTGAAGAATTCGTGATAATAATAATTTTTCTCTTACAGTGCAATAATATTGCGTACTGTACCGCATAATATTATGCAACTATAAGCAATAATATTATGCATAATATTATTACCGTCTTGCAATTACCTGCAGTTTTTCAATATACTTAAGATTTATTTTTAACTAATTAAACAGTTTTAAATAATATTGTTAGTTATTTGAAACAAACATTTCTTTGAATATTCCAAAACTCTTATTGCACCGTACCAAATTAACATTTCAAAGCAGGTTTAATTATTTTATTTTATAAGACATAAGCTTTTCTAAAATATTTATATATTATTAGAAAGAATTCGATAAAAAATACGCAAAGTAATTAAAAAAAAATTTCATCTCAATTTGTGGTGATGATGAAAGAAATTTTTCTATTTGTCGATGTGTTGAAGGACTACGCTGAAAAGAGAACATTAACTTTATTAATATTTTTTTTTTTTTTTTTTTTTTTTTTGTTATAATTTAATCCGCCACTGTGCAAAGTCTTATCGCCTTGAACTAAATAAATATTCATTCACAAATGAATTTGGCAAATTTAAATCGATACTTTGACTTATCGAAGAAAATAAAAAAAAATTCTCTTAAGTAAGGGAAGTAATTACTGCGACTTTCATTAAAAATGAATGAGATTTCACCCGTTATTGTTTCTGGTACGCAGGGAAAACGTAACAACAGAAAATCAATCCTCATACGCGATGCTCTATTTTTCTCGTAACAATTAAACGTATTGCGTCAGTCGTTGAAGCACAAAAAGAAAAAGGAAAACCAATAGCAATGTCCGATAATTTTAAGCCGGTCCGTATTATAGATTACTTTTTGCACAACTGTCCAAAAGTAAATATTCTGCCGATGACGCGAGACGAAGCTCCAGCATTATCGGAGCCGCTCCGGTATTATGTCACGAGGATTGCCGCGCGCGCCTATATACCTACGGAACGGCTATGTATTCATTTCCTGGCGGCACTCAATCTACCAGCCTATACACACAGCATCCAGCGCGGCAGCGGCGCAGAGTTATAGTCGCCTTCCTGCGGTCATGCGTCATTTGCGATTTTTATTACACGAGCATCTCGATACCGCTTATCATTAACGCTCTTATCAATATCGAGCCCGACGGAATAGGAAGAAGCAGAGAGAGAGAGAGAGAGGGAGAATTCACCCTCCCCGGGCTCGAGCCTGCTGATTTCGGATGCGAGTCCGCGAGCTGGGAACTTCTTCCCTCTCTAGGAGTGACTTAGAGAAGGCGAGGGTTGTTACAACTTGGCGTGTACTAAACGCCGGGACACCGAAAACGCGCGCTCGATATTGATCAGCGGGAGAGAGGGAGAGAGAGTGTGTGTGTTAACTCCTCTGGGCGCGAGGAAAGAATGCTTAATTTTTTTGTTCTCCGTCTCTCGTCGCAGTGTCTCTTGGTGGGATTGCAAACGAGAGCGAGGGGGACGAAAAGCTATTGTTGTTCCTCGTTTTCGCGCGAATCGTTTTTTTATCGTCGCTCTTTTTTCGTCGCCGTCGTCACGCTTGTTCGAATGAGCGTCACAGATACAAAGCGCTCTTTTCTGATAGGTATAGAAAAAAGTAAAGCACTAGAGGGCAGTGCTTAAGGCGCGCGCTTGGTAAAGCCCTGTCGATCTCTTTCCCTTCGACGGCGACGGTGGAGCTTTTCTTTGCGACGGCCGAATCCGGAACAACGAGGGTAGGATTGAGGGGTTGATTGATTTAGATTGATAAATTAATTTTAATTTGCTCGACGTACACTGGGGGTAATTTTGATTAAGAAGTGAAATGAGGCTAACGTAAAAAAACGGCGGCGATGGCCAATTTGTATGAATATCGTTCGCTTCGACGATGATGGAGGCAAATTATTTCATGGTTTACGTTGAATTACGCGATGAAAGTTATTGGAAAGCAATTTTATCGTCACGGCGAGATCCGAGCTTTCAGATATTAGATGGCTGGTGTTATATCTGATATGCATTACACATTGACATTCTGAGAGTGACCTATATTTTCTCGGACGTCCTTTATGACGTTACATATATATTTTACGTCTAAAGCGTTCCGTATCGTGGCAGGTTTCCAACTTTTGAATTCCAGTGAGAGCATCTGCGCATTATTGTTTATTAATTATATTGGCTTCCTAATGCAAATTCCCCGTTAGTGTGATTGAAAATAAGGTAATATAAACTTTGATACTGATTGAAAAATTAATATCTATTATCCTACAGTTATGCATATCTTTTTCTCAAACTCAGAACAGTCTATAATTTTTAATTTATTTATGGAAAGCATTATTGTCTTGAATCAGTACGGAAATTATACGCGCATGAAAATGACATATATAGAGAACTTTTGAAAGGCTAAGCATATATTTTGACTAGTTTTAGTCATTGACCAGGCAGATCGTTAAGAGTTTGCAGGATCTTTGATTAGCTTTGCGCTGTTAAAACCCAAGGAGGAAAATAGACTTGAGTACGTCTCCGGAGAGCAAATACCGAGGTCAAGTACCGTTATAAAATTTAGAACAATAACCAGTAGAATTGCTAGAATTCCAGCGACCGCCACGAATTTGTACTATTAAGGTTATATTAAATTATCTTTCCAGAGCCTCGATATACTCTACTGGCAAAAACCGAAGCGCGGCGCGGTCGTTGAATTTTTTCCAATTTTCTTGCACAAACATTAACGCCACAATAACAAAAAAAGAAAAAAAAAGCTTAAAATAACCGGCACAAACAAAGCAGAGCGCGCGCGTAAAAGCCTTGTGTGCGCGTCCATCCTTTGGCGAGTCATCGCGGATAAAGCGGAGCGGCTAATCATTATAAATATAGCCGGAGCGGCTTGCCGCTCGCGCGGGATAAAAGAGGCGAGACGTCCGCGCGCGCGCGCGCGCGGCGCAAAAGAATTTTCCGTGAGAGCTAATTCAGCCAATGACTTTACCATAATAAATCAGCCGCGAGTAACGCGGCAAAACGCGGCGCGGAGCTTTGTCACCGAGCCCTTTGAGTCTGCCGGCGCTCTCGGCTCCTCCTCTCTCTCTCTCTCTCTCTCTCTGTCGACAAAACACTTCGTCCGTGCAGGCAGGCAGGCAGCAGCAGCAGCCTCCCCCTGCCCCTTTTTCACTTACATGGACTCATTGCTGCAGTGTGTACGCGGCGCAAAAGGAGAGAGGTCACGGCTCGGTGCCTCGCAAAAAGCCCCTCCTCGTCCCTGCGTCGTATCACCGCGTTTCATGGGCTCACACTTGCCATCGAGTACCTGTACACACACACACACGCATACAGCCGGGGTCTATCTAGAGAGAGGAAGCTCGACATACCTGATTAAGCGCGTCGGGCTGACCAGTGAGCTGCGTCGCCTTCTTCGTCGGCGCGGGCTGCTTTTTTCTTTCCCCCGTCGCAGCCACTTTCTCTCTCCCTCCATCGCGCGCGCTGCTCGATGCTTCGTTAGATCGTTAAAAATTACCAGTCCAGCGGCCCGCTCGCCTGATATTCGCATATAGCCGCTTAGAGAAAGAGAGGCTCTCGGCAAGGCTGAAAAATCAATTTCCCCTTTGAAAAGTATATATATATATATATAGGCAGGAAGGGCGGTAGGCGCGAGAGTCTCCTCTCGTCTTCATTACTTTATCGCGGAGAGGAGATTTTTCTATAAAAATCGATCGCCCATCAGGCCGCCGTGAAAGGTATACGCGTCATTACGCAATTTGCTTTTGAAAAGAAAATTGCCCCTTTGTTAACGGGGACTGTAGTCGAGGCTGCATTATCATGCTGGTTATGTAAGGAAACTGGTTTTTTGTTAAAAGCTTTGTTTATAAAGTTGAGAGTCGGTGACCTATGCCTATCGGATTAATTCAGTCGTGTCGGTTCAATTTTTTCGTCTATTTTTTGAATATTAGATTGAAGAAATTTCTTTTTTTATCGATATACTTTTTACATTTTTATCCAATTTCTGGTTACAAATTTTTACCGTGTACAGGGGAATCGCTGTAGGTACGTTGTATAAAAAAAGCTGTGGTCCTCTGTACACTGTACAGCGTAAGAGTTAAAAACCAATTTTAATTCTTTTAAGTCTTTTAAATAATTTTACATTGCATCTAACGACGATTTATAACGTAATAAAGATTTTTTTAAAATTATTAAACCTACAGTGTTTAAGTATTTTTAATTCACCATTATATTTTAATCTTTGTACTTAGAATCTAGGCCAGGCCAATTATTTTGTTCCTTTTGGTACGAGATTCTAGGTTCTTGTTCATATTTGCTTTATAAATAACGTATTCGAATTAACTCGGCTCTTGGCTTTTGTACGCCTTGCCATGCCTTGTTTTTACTGATCGACTGATAACCGAACTATATTGTTCAGAATAGCCTTTCCAAACTCGAAGCTCTTCGTATTAATTCTATTATACTAAAACACCATCGAAGTTACTTCAGCGATAGTTTCAAAGACGTGAAAGTCAACCGTCTAACTCGATCCGCGGCTTATCAAAAGGGGAAATCTTTGACCGAGCGAAGTTAAGAGCATTAAAATTGTAATAATAAGAAAACCCCAGCGTTACTCAAGGTGGCTCCGTCTTTAAAAAAAAGCGAAGGAATTTATTTAAAATTTAAACATCCCCGCTGACACGAGCAAATCTCTCATTCGTCCGAGTGCCACTCGACATTATCAAGTTAATAACTTCCAGCTCCGCTGTTCTTGCAGTCGCGAGCCCCATAACGGTACTAAAGACTATCTCCCTAATCCAGCAATTTCGCGTTAAATTTACGAGCGCGGCGTTATAATACTCGTCGATTAAAAGTTAGCGCTGCTCTCGGCCGTGCTTTCCTGCAGGGCCGATGTAATTCAAAATTTTCGACGCACAAAGTACACCCTCCCCCCCCCCCCGATTAGCAAGACGGTTATAACGGCGAGCTTGTATTGTTTCCCCGGGACCGGCGTTTTCTCTTCAGTCCTATTAGCGAATCCGAACTTTATTCCGCAACAGGTGGCAACGAAATAATTGTCGTGTGCGCGCGAGCCCGGCAAAATTATTACGTTATTCCGCGGGACCGAGCACGTCGATGAACCGCCGTTATATCCGCTGGAGCGCTGTGTGTGCTCGGGGTATAAGCTCCGGGCTTGCGAAAACAAAATAGCGGCGATTGATAGAAACTGCTGTTGGGTGCAAAGTTAGATGCCGACGCGTTGATGTGTTCGATGACTTGAACGGGATAATTGCGACGCGCGGTTTTTGTGGAAAGGTGGAAGGGACGAGTGGAAGGATTGATTGGGTCTGGTAATTTCAGAGCCATTTTTTTTATTTTGTTTAATTCGTTAAAATCTACGAGTATAAAAAAGTTTTTAAATTTTAACTAACGTAAAAAATTTAATATCATTCATCTAGGATAGAATATATTCCCCTTTCTGATTCTGCAAGAGTAAACTTTTAAAAAATCTTTAAAAATTTTTAAAACGAAATATTTCTCGCGCATTTAAAAAAGATATTTCGTTACAAGATTGGAATTTTTAGTTTTTAGGCAATTAAAAAATGTTTAAAACATATAAAATATACTAAAAATTTAAGCTTCTTTAATGAAGACAGAAACTTTAATTTGAACATTAATTTTTATTTGAAAATAGAAGGTATTATGCTTCTGATATAGAATTTTTAAAGAAAATCTTTAATAACTATCAGTAGATTCTAGTATGAATACATCCTCCACAAAGTAAAACATTTGAAATTAAATAATAAAACCTAAATAATAAAAATGTCTAAATTCTCTGTGAAAAAAGAGAGATTTAAATATAGAAATATTCCTCCGGTGAAAATGTTTCCTTTGAGAAAAGCACTTTATCGCGCTCTTGCAAAATTAAAAGCGACGAAATTCTGGCATCAACTGCATTTAGTTAGTTTAAAACCCCCATTATTTTTTCACGCCGACCTCGCGATACGCCGTTTTTTTTAATAATTCACCCGAATTCGGGCGTTCCGCAAATGGTACTGCCTAATTCGGTGTTACAGCAAAGTTTGTAATAGCGACATGTAAGGAGAAAAGTTTGGCGAGAGCGAAAATGGCCCGAAGCTGCGCAAATGAGAGAGAGAGAGAGAGAGAGAGAGAGAGAGGAGGACGCAGGAGATGGTACAGGGGGGGCAGAAAACGGAGCGTCGGCGAAAGAGGGAGAGGGAGTCGAAATAATGAAGCGTGTAAACGAGTGTTTGCACGAGGTGGTGCGCGCGGGGTTTATAATTCGCCGGCCCGGAAAGAGAGAATAATAAGGCGCGCGCGCGTCGCGTGTGCAGCCCGTTACTTCGCGCCACCGCCGCATGCGTATGAAAGCTAAAAAGGAAGTTGATAATGTAATTGAATTTTTTGGGCTGCAAGGCATTTGCATGCACCGCCTCGCGCTCACACGACATGTATTATTTATCGCGCGGCCAGGTGATGGAATAAGTCGGCGAAGCTACACGACTCTATCTGATTATGCATTATACGTTTTACCACGGCTTGATAAGAGTTAAAATTTAATGCTCGAGGTGTAACGCGGAGAGAAGTTTTTAAAAAAAAACTCTAACTGGGTAATAATAACCGTCTGTTATACTTTGATTTTCATTTAATTAAATTGGCTGAACAATCGCGCGGCTTGTATAGGTGTTGAACTGAGCAGGAGAACTTAATTAAGTTATAAAAATAAAAAAAGCCGTAAAGTAATTTATTGTACTTATTGTTGAATTGCAGACGAAAGCTGCAAATATAATTAAGAAAAGAATAGCAAACAAAGAATTGTTTGAGCTTAGACGGTAGGTACGCCATAAAGTTATCGCCTTGAAAAAGCTCATAAATCCAATGTTTGCGTTAGTTATTAGCAGATAAAAGAGCACGAGATAAGTGAAATACTTTTCTAAGTTTGTTTACGCTGAGCGTTTGTCTGGTGCAGCATTTCGTTGATTTTCATTTTCGCCAGAACTCAATGACAAATTGTTTACGGGTTTCTGCTATTTTTAAAGCTCGAATCCGGACTGAGTTCACCGTTCGTTCTGAAAAGAAATTAAATTTGTTGAGAGTTCGAATGTTTCGCTCTGAAGTATTAATTATCAACTTTTAGCGAGATCATTTCGGCGTATCTCCTTTAAACACCCGGGGTTTAAAATTAATTTTATCATCTACAAGCAGTTTAAATTAACCTCAGCGGATCTGGCCGCTTTTCAGCAGGTTCTGGACAGTTAATAAATTTCCTAGAGAAGAATTGTAGAGGCAACTTACAGCGTTAATTGCATTATCATAATTTTATTACAGTATAGTTGCTTGCTTCTTTTATTGAATAATTAAATTTTATAATAAAAGTGAGATAAAAGTGAAATACTTAATTAAATAATTTCTGTAAAAACGTTCCTCAACAGTAAAGTAAAATTATCAAATTGAAATTTTGATTTGAACATTATTTAATTTTGCAATATTTCTTTTATTAAAAATATTATCTTGCCTTGGTTTGCATAGTGCAAATAAATAATTTTGAGTTTCAGGTAATTTAAGTTTGTTTAAGGAGAAGGACGAAATAACTTGTCACTGCATGCTGTCTGTGTGTTTTAATAACATTAGTTAAACAAAATTTCGTTTATTTTATTTTAATTTTGTCTTGTAAGACTTTACCCTACGTATATTATATTTCTTTGCCTTTTATAAAATTTTAATTTAAAAATCACTTCGGACAATTCAAAATTAAATAATCTCGAACAAGGTATTCGGTTATTCTTGTGAAGGACTAAAATTTTACTTAATAGATATTAAAAAACAAGTTTCAATTACGACCTTATATTGGCGCATTTTCAAACACTACCAAATTTCCCGAATGATTTATCAATCGAAAATCCGTGGGGGATCCAGAAAACCTAAAGAATATTATCGTCGAAGGTAAGTACCAGACGCTCAGGTACGGAGGGGTAAAAAGTAGGAACAACGATCGCGAAACGGCGATACACGCGATATATAAGGCTCTCTTGGCTTTGTTCGATTCCGGAATGGCCATCGTTCAGATATGTCATCCCGCGAGACTGGAAGCGGCTGTTGTTGTTGTCGCTGCGCATCGCCGGCTGTACACTGTGTATGTGTGTTTGTGCCGCGCGGAACTTTTCCTCTGCGCGCAGCGTGCAATTGCAGGCAGAAGAAAATTACCCCGGGGACGCGCCCTCCGACGCGAGAGCTGACACATTCTCCCGCGCTTTCTAATTCGCGCGAACTTGCTTTGTTGAGCTCTTTCTCTCTCTCTCGCTCTCTGTCTCTGTCGTTTCATTGCACTCGCGCCTTTTTATTAAGTAATAAAAGCTGCTTTGCCTCTTAATATAGGCGAACCCAATGACGTCGTACGTTTCCAGCCGGGCTCCAATAAGAGTTCTAACGATGATTTGCGCGTTACGGTATTCGCAGCTGTCTCTTATCTCCGCTGTGTTTTAAGATCTTTTCTTTTAGAAAGTGCATATGCTCCAGCGGTGCTTCTCCATTAAATGCAGTAATGCGACAGAGTTTATTTTTCTGTTAAGAGTGCTGCTGAAGCTTTAGTTTTATTCTTTTTCATTTGAACCAAAGAAATATTTAAATTCGCCCGCGTGAGAAACTTTTAAATTTTTACAACTTACGCCTTATGCGAAATGTACATTAGCGGTTGATCTTAAAAGTACATAAATATTCTAAAAAAGAGTCTAAGGCCCGCGCTTGCATAAAAGAAAATAGAAAGCACTCCGCGCATCATCTGCGCGACGCGCACGACAAAATTTTCTCAGAGAATCTGTTTCGTCCCAAGTCGGAGGGAGGCGAAATGCTTTTAAAAAAGTGCACCCGCGACGTCGTTTGAGTTTATTCGCTCTCTTCAAAGCATCTTTTTGGTTCTTTGTCAGTGCAAAAACAGTCTCTCGTCAGTGTGGAGTTAAGCCGCTTTCAACTAAATAAATCCCCGCTTCTTTTTACAGCTCTTCTCTCTCTCTCTCTCTCTCTCTCTCTTTCCCCGTCTTACCTTATATAACCGTCGCCGGCACCGCGCTACGAGTAAATACATCGTCGTGGAAAATGGCGAAATTTACCGACATAATTGAATTTGCCGCCAACTGCTCGGCAGCCTGCGCGCGAGAGCCCGCGACGACGGACCGTCCCCCTCCCCGTCGACGGTGTTTGTTTTTACAAACGTAATTGAACGCTTTAAACCCCTGGCGCCGCGGCGTCGTCTTTTGGAATATTAAATGTAGTTAACCATTAAAACGATACGGTCTCCTTTCTCTGTGAGCCGAGAGTCGAACGTGTGCTTTTGTGATTATATTGTTTTAGCGACTGTCTTCTTCGCTGCGCGAAATCTTCTTCCCGAATTAATTAAAAGGAACGAAAATTACGTGAGCTGAATGCCGGGCTTCGGAGAAAAGCTCAAAGATAATCTCGCTTGTACCTTTTGCTTACGTTTTGTAGTTTATTTTTAAAGCGTCTTGAAATTGCGCAGCGTGTTTGTTGAAAGTCTTTCATTAATTATCAAACTGATGGTGGCATTTCAATTTACTTTCGCGAGGGAAGTGATTTAGCAGTGCGTTAAACTGCATTATTTGAAAAAAGTTTTAACAAAATGTATTATTGCAAGAAGTAAATAAACAAAGCTTCCTTTTGAATACTCATTCCTCAATATCGCAGGCTTAAAGCAAGATCAATTCTCTTCAATCCATGGCGAATAACTCAATAAAAAGATCGATCTAAATAAATTTCTATCGATAATTAAAAGCGGCGGCAACAATTTACGATCGAGCCGGGAAAATATATTGCCACTTGTAAATCAATCTCGCAATAAATCATAATCACGAAAACCACTATCCATTCCACTCAAATACTCGTATATATCTCTCCGCGCGGAATCCTCCGGGTGCCGCGTGTTTCTCCATCTTTTCAATACCCAATGATAATCCCGAATTCAACGACTTCATCAATGAATAACCGGGGTACAACCTCCTCTTTATGCATTATTGAGGCGAGCAAAAAAAAGCAAAAAAAAAAAAGAGAAGCATAACATTAAGCGGCATTAGCCGAAACCCACGCTGCCACGGCGAATTCCCGGGTAATTACATATCCGATATAGGAATATATTGGGCGTATCAGCCCCCCAAGGCAGATATCTCTGTATTTGCGTGTTTAGGGAGCCGCCTCCGCGCTCTCTCTCTCCTCCGTCTTGTGCCACCCTCCGGCGAGCTTCCTTTTTTTTTCACTCCCGACGAGTCGTCGTCGCGTCGTCACACGTCGCAATCAAGAAGAGCTCCGCGGGGGCGAGAGGAAAGAAAAGCCCGGCGAGGAACGCGGAACCGCCGACGGTACATCCGCGGCGGGGCGTTCTTCTCCCTTTTTTCCGTCGTCGCTGCCGCCGCCGCCGCCGAGGTAGAAAGGAGGTGGATCTCGAGAGTCATCGTCCGGCGCGGCCGCACCCCCGCGGCGCGCGCGGGATTTCGGCCCCCCGAGACTCGAGGCGGCGCGGCGGCGGGTCCACCGGACCGACTGGGTGTGTATTTTTGTCTACTCTCGCGTTCGAGACTTTTGTCGCGTTGGCGCTTTTCGAGCTGCCCGCTGCGCAGTTCGACAGCCTCGCTTTAATGCTGCGCTCGAGCTTAAACTTTCGGGATCGTTTTGCACACTTTTTGCGTGGAAGCTGTGGGTTTGCAATAAAGGTATAATCAATCGTGGAATAAGATTTATTTATTTATTTATTTGATGTAATCATTTGCAATGTGGTTTACATTCATGTATACTAACTCACAGAAGTATTATCTTTTTGAAATTTGTCAAATTAAAATCCAATAAAATAAAGCACAATTTAAACTCAAGCCATAATTGGTCTTCAATTTCTTATCGCCGCGACAACAGCAGTAATCGCCAGGAAAATCCAAGCTCAGCTGGGCTCCAGCCTCCCCGCGTCTTTAAAATTCGGCTTTTTGTGTACCTTTTTGTCCTTTCCCTCCCCCGTTTCGGCCTTCCTATCCGAGAGAAACAGAGCGAGTTATCCTCTCTCATTGTCTCCTCCGTCCATTCTTCATTTCTTTTTTCCCTCGCGCTTTCTCGCTCCCTTTCCTATGCCGCGCCGTGTCGCGCTTCCGCGGAAACGTTCAAACGAATGTAGGTCGGGCTTGGAAATAACGAAAGCCCGCATAGCCCGACGTTAAGCCTGTATACGGAGGTGTAAATGGCATCGCTCTCTCTCTCTCTCTCTCTCTCTCCCTCTCTCTTTCTTTCGCCGGAGTTCCACTTTTTCGCGATGCTACGTAGTGCGCTGCGTACGCACGAGTGTGTGTCACTCTTGACGTTCAGACGCACGCCCTGGGACTTGTAGTTTTATACCTTTTTTGATTCGCTGACGATCTTTTTTTTCACCTTTTCGTGCGAGGTGGGAATGTTGAAAAATGTTGAGATTAATGCTTGTGTGATTGGTTACATGCTATAGCGAGTATCTTTTCTTTGCTCATTATATGTATATGTTTAAAAGAATGATTATAAGTTAATCAATTTTTGTAAGTCAATTGTAAATGTAATATTAGAATTTATTCTTCAAGTGTCAAAAGAAGAGAGATTTACTTGTTGTTGGGATTCGATATTAAACAACAAGTAATCCCAATTTACGCGAATGAAAGTTTGCGAGGCGTATATAAACAGGAGAATAAACGGTTGCTCATCTATATTCATCTGCACATATCTGTATATGTACTTGATGTGCTAACATTTATGCTTTTAACATAACAGGAACAATAAATTTATTGACTGATTTTCGTATTGGGCAATACAAATTTTTAAACGGTTTTTAAAAGTATATTCCATTAATTATTTTATGAAATTAATTTTTTCTTGTGTAAAGTATTCATAAAAACACATTTTCCGAGATTACAAAATTTGTCATATACTATATCTTTTTGACAAATAACTAATTATGAAAATAAAATTGATTAATTTGAATCATTTTTAAATCGCAAATTAATAATACGTATAAATCAAACGTATAATGAAGCTTTCAAGCTAACTATTCTGTTTGATACATTAAGTCAATCTTAATCAAATATACATCTACTCAAGATTTTGTATCATAATACATTTTGTTGCAGAATTTGTAGTAATGTTGTTACCAGCATTTTAAAGTCAAAATACAATCACAATATTTCGCATTCTAAAAATTATTAGATTTTCTATAATTAGAGAAGTGACATACTTAAAAATAGATTTTGTCAAAGCAATCGACCAAAGCTAATATTTTCAAAGAGAGGCTTGAGTCATACGGTTATTCTGGTAATTCGTTTTCTCGATATGCAGCGCATTATTTGATGAACGGCCGCTTACATTCATAAGCGCTTAAAATATTTCTACGACTGCCGTAAAAATGTGCATTTTTCGTAAAAATTATTTAAATCTTTGTAATAGTAGATTAATTTATGCATCAGATGCTGTAAGAGCATGGCAAATTCAATTTATTTAAATGCCATAAGGCAATTAAGTTTTCTTTTAATAGAAACCTGTAAACCTGTATTCAGAAAGTTATTTAGGTGTATCAGTAATTATCGGTCTTGAAAACCTATATTTAGAAGCATACGATCGGATAGGAATTCCCTGTACTTTTGTACTACTGTGATGTAAGTTTAGTAACAATAAATAATATATGTATAAAAATAAAAATATAAACTTAATATACATATAGTAGGAATTTTTAACGAATTAAAGGAGAGTTTAAAAATTTGTAAACTAAAATTTTGATAAAAGTACGACAGGGTAGGTATTTAAAAAATGCGTTCATTTCATATATTTAGATTTGTATGTTATACCTATGATGATATTAGACAAAAGTTCTTTTTATAAATATAATATTTTAGGTCAGTAAGCTATTTATTAATTTGAAAAATTCATTAACGCATCATGTAATTATCGCTTATTTATGCGTACTCTTATAATAACTGCAAGTCTGGCAATTAAAGCTAATTGGATGGTGCATCTTGTATGTCATGTAATAGTAGTACAAAGGCACGGCGAGTGCATCTGCACTGTGAGCAGAGGGCCACACCTTTAAGAAGCCGATTTGATAAAATTCTAACAATAGTCGATTACGTTGCTTTGTTTTATACTTATTATATATACCTTTTCACTCAAAGAGTTAAAGTTACACCACACATCTTCTCTTTGTAAATGTCGTAATTTTCCATACAGAATATACCAGATAATTAGATATTGATTTTATTTATAATAATTAGCGGCAATAATTTCTCACTCGCTCAAGCTCACTCAGGCCACTTCAACTTCAATTACGTCTACAGTCCTTACTAAACGGACGATCGGAAATAGTAGACGAGGCGAAAATGATCATCTTAATATAATGGAGGAAGAGGATATGATTTAATTAAAATCTGTTTTAGTTTTCAACATCCAAAAATTTAATTAAATCGACACGGGGCTCAAGGAATTACTGGAACTTGGAAGCCAACTGCTGCGTAAACGTTTGACGAAATTTAATCGCGCGGCAATAAGAAAGTTCAGAAAACAGAAACTCCTCTCGCAGATATTCAAAAGAAAAAGTTTTGCAAATTCCGCTGTATCTCCTCGGAGGCTGATGTCGCCTCCCCGCAATGAAACTTGGAACATTTCCGACCGATTTACATCAAAGTGTATATACGGCTATCTTACAACCTGATTGTCGCCGCGCTAACTGCGTCGGGCAAACTTTAGCGCGTCGAACTCTATCGCGGTGTTTTGGGGGGTTATTCGCCACTGGTTATTGGGTGGAATACGGACGCGAATAATTCCGACATTGTTTACTATTTGTGCGCCAGGGTTATTAAAATTTTCGATATTTATGGTGCTCGTAACTGGAGTAACGATCGGTATGTAATAACGGATCATGCGCGGCAATTATAAAATCAATTATTGACTGGCGTTACTTTACTACGTTTACAAAATTGAAATAATCATGTTGCGTATATTTTATAAATAAAATTAAAACAAAATAAAAGAGCTTAAGTGTCTTAGTTTCTTAAAGAGAAGCAAGGCAACTTGTTGGTGAAGAAAATAACGGAATGATAAACACCGTAAAAATATCAATTCAACAATAAAAGGGAAAATAACAAATTCTGTTTATTTCGCGCTCTAACTAACCTGAGCAGCGTGAAATTCCTCCCCTATAACCAGTCTATTGTGTAAAAGCAGCGCTCTCGTTTTCCCTCTCTCTCTCTCCCGGTTCGTTTTTTTCCGGGTGGGGAAAAAAAGCGAGCAAGTAGAGAAGAAGAAAGGAGAGAGAGAGAGAGAAAAAAGCTCCGCAGTCTCTCCAGCGCAGCGAAAGAGCGAGTCAAAGCCATAGCGGAATGATTAATAAAAATTTCACGAGACGCCGAACAATATCCTGCTCGGGGGGGTATGATACATTTGATTTTCTTTTGTCCGCCGTCGCGGCGAGGCCTTTGTCGCCGTTAACAAGCGGCAAGTGCACACGAGCCAATGAAGAAACAACCACGCGCGCTCGGGCAGGAGAGCACCACGGTAGCCGTTCCACCGCGCGCGCCAACGTGCGCACTCTTTTCTCTGCCGCTTATTATCGCGGCCGGGGAGTTTGCGTTCGCGCGTTTAAGCGCGAGAAAGTCATCCATCCCTAGCGAGTCTCTGGCGCTTCCTCCCCGCTTTCCACTTCCACTTAGCCTCGCGCTTATCCCCACTCTTCTAATGCGGATGGTACTCGCGCTAACCTCGGCTCTGTGTGCGCGCCCTCTTTTTTTTTTTTTTTAAACATTAATGTGCCCGAAGGATATTTTTTTGCGGGAATTATGTTATTAATTTTGAAGCTGCTGCATTTTGTTGACAATTTTTTGTTCCGGCGCACTTTTAGCGTTTTGTTTTTGCTTTTGAGATGCTGTTATATTTTTATCTGGTTCAGACAATAGATTTACCTGTATACACGTCGCGTTATTTGTAAGCACTTATTTTTGTTTACATACAATTGTCCGTATTTAGTTTTTTGAATTTTATTTTATCAGTTTTGTAACTATTAGTTTTTTAAACTTTTTATATTTCTTCCATTTCTTTCTTTAGACCAGATATTTCTTTTTTTATACACCGGATATTTGTTTTTTTGTATAGAAGTTCTCCAAAAACGGTCAAAATACAAAATGTTTTTTGTCACAGATTTTAGAAATTCTTTTAAAAATAAAGGTGAACAGATATTGAATAATAGACTTTAAACAATTGTTGCATTACAATGCTACCACACATGAAGAGCGTAGAATAATGCGTGCAAGTTTGTTGCAAATAAACTGTTGAAACGTTTTCGTCTGATAAACATGATTTTAGTTCTTTTTTATTTTATTTAAAATAAAGTTTCGCTAATGCTTAGCAAGAGAAAATGAATGATCGCTGCTCATAATTTAACGTATCAAAAAATAATAAGCTCCTTAATTTTTTACCAATGTAAAGCGCCCGTTCTGATTCCCCTCTTCAACCAGATACTCGAGCGCGTCTTAAAATCCCTCTTTTCACCAGTAGTCACAGTCCCGAAACCGCGAGACGGTCGAACAATCGCTTAGGAGTCTCTTGCGGCTTCGCGGCATTAGAGGGCGCGAACGATAACTACATCCTGCCGCGGGGTCATTCCTGGCCGTAGGATTGCAAAAAAAGAAGAGGAGAGAGCGAGAAACGAGAGGGAAGAGCGGAAAAGACAGCTTTCGGGGGGATAGTGCGCGCTTGCTTTGCCGTCGAAAGGTAGAGAGAGGGGCGAGAGAGCGGCAGCGGCGCGAGAGAGGGAGTAGAGCGAGCGCTCGGCGGCTTGGTGGGGGCAGAGAGCGCGAGGGAGAGGGCGTCGGTATATTTGCGCAGGGCCGTCCAATAGGGCGGCAGTATCGTCGCGGCTACCGTCGCGTTCGCATATCCATTGCGCTTACGAACGTAGCAGCAGCAGCAGCAGCAGCAGCGCCTAGGGCCAACATTGCCGGCTCCGTATATATACAAACCTATAGATATACACACGCGGCAGTGTGTATATAGAGGGCAAGAGCGCGAGTGTGCTGCCGCCGTTGCCAGTCCGCCGTAATATTAATAGAAGGCGGCCGAACCAGTAGCGGAGTAGTAGTAGAAGAGGGCAAGAGCAGAAGAGGACAGCAGTATATATCTCTTGTCGCGCGCGCGGGACGATATCTACCTTCGCGGCCGGAAGCGAGAAAGAGAGAGGGAGAGAAAGATAGTTTGAGAGAGAGAGAGAGAGAAAGAAAGAACGGTGCTGTGGGATTGAGTAGTTGGAAGAGAGAAGAGCCGGGAAAAGTGAGTAGAGCAGGTGTCAAAAAGTTGATGTGTACACGTAATTTTCATCCTCTTTTTTTCATCCTCCTGTTTGTCCACGTTCGATCATTCTCCTCGCTCCGAGTTATTTGTTTGTGAATGGACCAGCGGGGACGACTCTGGATTACGCAGAAATAAGTGCCAATTGGATAACGTTATTTCTATGTGCGCAGGGAAGTTTCGCGTCCGGCACCTACGCATGTACCCAATTTTTGGTCCCCGCTTTTTTATTTATCCTCGTTATTATTGGCGGCGAACCGTTCTCTCTGGTAAGAAGTAAGATTTGCTGTTTACCGTGTATATATGTTTTTTTGGATTTTTTTGTTGTCACACGATGCGACATACTTATCGTGGTAATTGTCGCATGATGAATTGTATGTTTACCTTTTACTTTCCGGCACCGGAGAGAGAGATGTCATTTTTCTGTTTTTTTTTTTTTTTTTTTGCCAAGATGAATATTGTGGCTTGGTCGTATAATTTGAAAGTGCGTCATTGGTGGCTTTTCAATTAATTATTTAATTAACATTGTCAGTAATTGGTAATGGATCGAGAATTGTTGTTTCATTAGTAAATAATAGTGAAGTTGGATAAATAATTTCTAGAATTGTGTTCATCTTGGCCAAATTTATCGATGATGTTAATTATGCGCTTAATCGCAAAATAATTTTAATTTAATTATAAAGCCATATCTTTGAAACGTCAAGTGCTTCGCTATGAAGCATCGAATATTTGGCACAAGAATCTAAATCTAATTTAAACGATATCATAAATTGCCGCGTTGCTGCCTTAAAATACCGTTGCGTACTTCAATTTTCATAACGATTTCTCGTCGATTTAATTAATAAACCGTAGGAAAATCGAGTTTTAAAATAAGCAGCCGCGATTCGAAATTAAATACTGTTTCAATAATTTGCCGAGAAACTTCAGCTGATCCTTCTCGAAGTGAAATTTCATCCCGACGGAGTGAACTTTTTCTCTCCGGCTCGTTCTCGATTATTAAAACAAGAACGAACATTCACCCTATTAAGCTGAAAGTGTCTTTCTCGGAAGTCATTGTCGATTCAATTTTCGCTCCTGGAAATTTCGCAAAGTTCCACAATTCTCGCAATCATCTCCGCAAATCGAATCACCTCTCCCCGCGCGATACTCGTTGGCGCCGTTACGCGTCGCTTCCTCGGCGGCGTATCCAACTCGGCCGTAACTACTTAAACTTCCCAGCGACTCCCTCTCTCGCTTGTTTGATTTCTCGAGGCGGTCAGCGATAAACGGCTGTTATTCTTGTTTGACCGCACGGAGGAAAAAAAAACGCGGGTCTCTGTTGAGTCTATTATACACCTTCGGTCTGGGTGGGAAGAAAAAGCGCGAGCAAGAAAAATAAATCCGCCCCCGTGGTGTCGTGGGAGGGCAGGGAAAGCAAAGCAAACAAAAGGAATCTGGCCCGAGAGCTTATCTATTTAAACGCGAAGCGAAGGCCGAGCTAATAAGCGTTCCGCCTATTTTTCGCCGGGCCGAGCCCCTGACCTTTCGCGCTCTTTTTCCCTCCGGAGCGCAAAAAACGAGGAGCTCGACGCGGCCCGCCGTCAGTCACACTCGGCGCGCTTAACGTCGCCCTCCGTTTTACGTTCGCTTCTTCGCCGCGGCTGATTCGGCTCTCTTCTCCTCCACCCCCTTTTTTTTTCTCTCTCCACCCTTTTATTATTTTGACGACTGCCGGCCTCCGAATGAGAATGAGCCGAGAGAGAGGCCGCGCGACGCGAGCTGTTACATATCGATTTCCGCTTTTCGCGTTTTCGCGCGACCGAGAAACGCTGGGGCGGAATTCGACGCGCCCGAGCGGCGTAAGCTTCTGCGACGAGAGAATGTTTTCGAATATTTTAGTCCACGATCTGTACATATTTTTCTTAGTATATATATATAACTTCTGAAGAAACAATTTCAATTCCACGATTTTTCGAAAAAAGAATTAAATTCGTAAAAAATTGTAATAAAACAGAAATTTGATATATAAGGGTGTCTTTTTAAAATATAATTGTCACTTTTCTATGGCAGGAAGGATAGAGGGTTGGTTAAAATAAATCTTGGACAATTCCTGATAGAGGTGCGGGAAGTGAAGAGCTCTCTGCTCTCCGCGAAGCGCGTATTTATTTACATCCCCCCGCTTATTACAATTACTGTACGCTTCATTATTTTGATGTAAATAAGATAATATAAACATCGATTACTCTCGTAACGGAATTTTTAAAATTTTAAATCCTTATATATAAACAAATAGAATAAAATAAAAGTAAAATATTTCTGCTATTTAGTGCACGTTGAATTCTTGCAAGTCTCTTCTTCCGGTAAAAGATACACAATTTTAGTAATTACCCTCTGGTTAAACCGTTACAGCGTACCCGCATTAATTACCCGTCTGAAGTAATAAAAAAAGCCTCCTCCTCGCGGAATGTCACAAACGAAAAAGGCACGGCGAGCGTAGTAATCGAGCAATTTTTCGATTCGACTCGCAATTAAACTTTCAATCAGATTTCCGTCGCGCGATAATCGAGCTTGCCAAGCTCTCTCCACACGACTCCGTCGAAGGGATTTCCCAGAAGCCGCGCGCGGCCTACATAATTACCCAAGTGCCTCGCGCGGAGGATCGACTCGCGTCCCGTCTAATATCACCTCGGCGTCGGCTCGCGTCCCTCGTCGTTATCATGCCATAGGCGTCGCGTTCCGCCGTGAATTCGTATATATACGGGTGTGTGCGCGGAGCGTTGCCAAGGTTCGGGGCCTATTGTTCGCCCCGCGCGAGCTTGCCGTTTTCATTCACCGGCGAGAGAGAGAGAGAGAGTTTCGCCTCGTTATCTTTATCGGCGCTCTTACGCGGCCGACTTTCGGGCTCGGCAGCATCGACTTTCTCTCCCCGCGGAGCGGCTGCTTTTTCGCGCGGATGAATTATGATACCCGAAGACTTCGCTCTTGTTAGTCCCTTCTTTTCTTTTTTTTTTTGCACGGACGCCCGTCGAGGCGGAGGTTTTCACGATTGTATGTAGGTGGGAAGAGGCGTCGGCCGGGTAATGCGTACACGCGATGTCTTCTTTAATCCTTCTCGGCCGGTGTGGAATATGGGCTTTTTATAGACTCGTAAACGCGACGCCGGAATGTCGCGGACGCGGGGCAATACTGTTTTTTCGCCTCGTTCTTTTTTTCGAAATAGTTCTTCGCCGGAAATTGTACTTTTTTAGCCGCCTGCCTATTTCAACGGGGATTGTACAATCGAGTCGAGTGATTGTGTGTATACTTTGCGTAAAGCTGCTTTTACAATTTTTCTATATTTTATGTTTAATTTACTCCTAGCTGTATAACTTTTATGTTTATGATTTGAATAAAGTTTTATTATTGTTTTCATTCATTTAATATTTGTGTTTATTTTGTATACCCTTTCCTTCATGATTTTTCCTAGCATGAATTTATGTCTGTATTTTTGAAGTACACAAAATTTTATAAGTGCATTATAATCTAGAATATAGTTATTAAATTGGTTTTTAGTTAATTTAAAATACAGCATATAGATCTTTTAAGTAGGCCAGAGACGAAGCACGACAACAATTTGGGTAATTCACTGAAAGGACAATTCTGAAAATATAATTAATTATGAAAATCTTCTCTAATTTAAATGAAAAATTAAGCCCGTTTGAAAAATGTTTAATTTCATTTGGAGAAGTGCGCGAAAAAACAAACTAAAAAAAAATATTTTAGAAATTTAAAAGGCATAAAAAATGTGGAAAAGAGCCTGGCCTGCAATATTTCAGAAAAAATGTAAATCATAATTCTCGGGCAAATTTTAGAAACGCCAGCGACGTTTTAAAGCAATGGGAAATCTAGTTGGCAGAGTGCGCCGATTCGAAAGCAAATATATCACAAACTCGAAAGACATTAATTACGCTATTTCCAAACATCGTTAGTCGCGCTCTTAGAAAAAGGGATCACGCGCAAATTCCATATTTCATCGCAAAACACACGGGGGACACCCCCCCCCCCCCCCCCCCC
>UCOM01001784.1:0-35182 GCA_900474385.1 Ormyrus pomaceus
AAGAATTAAAGTTTCTCCTTTGGATGATGTAGAAGAAGCTCTTTACATCTGGTTCGATAGATCCGTTAAGAGAGGTGCTGCAATAACTGGACCACTTATCATGGGTACGTTTTTAAAAAGTTTTTAAATCTGATTGAAGAACTTCTGAATGTTCTGAATTTACTGAAGTCAATTTCTGTTTCATTGGTGTTTTATCAATTGTAGTGTTATCATCATTAACCCTTATAAAAACGTTAGCAAAATTTTTGAATAATTAAATGCAAAAAATTGAAATTTGTTCAATCAATCATTTGAGCCTTTCTACCATGTAAATTCAGCTAATCAAATAGAGCTAATTAAAGTCTTTTTTCTACATGTAGTTTAGAAGGTGCATATCTAAATATTTAGCCTTCTCAAAATCTATAAGTAAAATATGTAATTTTATTTCTTCGCACTAAGAAAAAAATTATTAAACACCTAAACATTTTTAATATTTTATAATTACTTTTAATATCTAAAATACACATGTATTTTCAGAGAAAGCAAAAGAATTACATAGCCATTTTAAAATAAATAAACCGTTTTCGGCAAGTGAAGGTTGGTTAGACAGATGGAAGAAAAAGTATAGTATCCGCAACTATGCAAGATGCGGTGAAAAAATATCAGCTGATATTCCAGCTGCCAAGTCTTTCAAAGAAGAATTTGCAATTTATGTGGAGAAAGAACAATTAATTGTGCCAAATCTTTAATGCCGATGAAACGGGGCTTAATTTTAAACAAATGCCGAAGAGAACGTTGGCGGAAAAATCGCAATCAGTTTCAGGAATAAAAGTAAACAAAGATCGCGTAACATTAATTCTTTGCAGCAATACAGATGGATCCTTAAAGATGCCATTGTTTATAATTGGAAAATCACAAAAACCTAGGGCTATAAAGGATCACATGCTATCGCTGCCTGTTTTTTATGCACACCAAAAAAGTGCATGGATGAACACGCAAATTTTTAAACACTGGTTTAAAGAAGATTTTGTTACTCGAGTAACGCATTTTTTGAAATGTAAAGGGCTTCCGATTAAAGCTGTATTATTACTGGATAACGCTCCTTGTCATCCATCGATTGAAGATCTTAAAGAAGGTGATATTGTTGTTAAATACATGCCTGCAAACACGACATCAATTATGCAGCCGATGAATCAGGGGATTATCGAAACTTTCAAAAAGGGATACCGATCATTATTTTTGTTAGGTATTCTTTATGCGCAAAAAAATGATCAACATATTGTTAGTTATTTAAAAACAATAAATATAAAAACAGTTATTGATTGGAGCGTTCAGGCCTGGAATAATGTTCATAAGAATACCATATTTAATTGCTGGAAAAAACTATTATCAGAGAAATATTATAAAAAAGGAAACCAGTGAATTAAATCAAAATGTGAAATCTAACGAGGACTTCTTAAAAAATATTAAAAGAATATCTACTTATGAATCTGTAGATGAACAAAGTTTACGCAACTGGGTTACTGTAGATGAGGAAGAATTATCTGTACCTACAAATGCGGAATTATTTGATATTGTAAATATGACAATCACAGAAGAAGGTAAATTTATTCTATAGGGAAATAATTAATTCTTTTTTAATACTTCACAATTTACAAATTCTCAATTTTAATTTTAGAAGCATCTAATGTAGAATCTTCAGATTCAGTTTCTGATTTGACTCCCGAACAAGCAGTGTCAGCAGCTGAATCATTAATAACTTTTTTCCAAAAGCATCCAGTCTTATCAGACTCCAATTTTTTAAGTTTGCAAAAAATTAAAGAAGCTGCAATGGAAACATCTATTTCAAAATAATTACAGATTATTTTATTTTATTTATTGTGTACTACGTATTACTTGTTATATTATAAATGATTTATTAATTATAAGTTACTTTATTTTATTTATTAATAGATTAAATAAATTAAAAACCGAAAAATGCAGAGAATTTTAATTCATATTCATTAATTAAGTTTCACGCGTTCAAAACTTCGCGCGTAACTATAGCATTGAGAACCGTCTCCCCACTGCATACTATTTCAAGCGCGTGTCGACTGAGTAGACAGTGGAGGGGGCTCCGCGTAACTGGCCATTTCACCGAATTTTCCTCTCCTCTCCTCCAGTTTCGTGGCCACTTATCGAGAGTTTATTGTACGTTTATTTCTGAGTTCTGTAAATTATATATATAGATAAAAAAAAAGAGAGCATCGAACTCTTGAATGTTTCATATTATAGGCATAGATAGCGCTACCATCAGCTTCTGATAATTTACGGCGAATTCCGCTGTAATGTGCTATCTAAATGTAACGATTGTTGCTCGTCATTTACTCCTTATGGAACATATCTTCCAGCAATGAAATCACTAATCATCTCTACCATTATTCTCCGTTTAAGTAAGATTTTATTGGCTTCTATAAGTATAATACAGCCATCCATTATTCTCCTTTTAGATAACTATGGTGTCTCCCTCTAACATCCTAAGGTTGCTCTCTGATCCGACAGTATCTGCCACAGATGAAAAATCTCGGGGCTACCTCCTCCCCCGCCACCATTCCAACTTCTTCAATCGCTTCGTCATCCCCTGAAGGATGAGTTACGCCTCGAATCTTTCTCTTCTGTTTGAGATATACATATGTCACGAGCCTAGATTCCATTTGAACCCTACCGCGCTTGCTCTTCGCACTTCGACGCCGACTACTGGTGACCGTACAGAGTCTCCCTCTTGTGTCAATTTTACATAAAAGAAAAAAGAACAATTACTGCACTACTTTCTCTATGACTGCTTTTAGCGCAGCAGCTTTAATTAAGATATCAGATTCATTTTTTAACATTTCTTTTCCTTGAATTTTCACTGTTAAGTGCTATCTAACTCTTTGGAGTGCATTTTCGCACACCGCGTCCAAGTGTCAGGATGGCCGAGCGGTCTAAGGCGCCAGACTCAAGGTTTGAAATCCTTCTCGATAAAGTATCGAGTATCTGGGCATTCTGGTCCTCTCTGAGGGCGTGGGTTCGAATCCCACTTCTGACAAATTTTTTTGCTGCTTCTTACTGTCTTAGTAAAAAGTTTCTATATATGACCGCTATATTCATATTTTTTGTAGTATACGCATTTTAGTATAAGCAAGGTGATACGTAAGGTGAGCGCACGTTACTATTTATGAAAGAGACACAGTTCACAGAGTAGATGAAAACAAAATTAATCACATTTTCAGACGATTCGGTTGAATAATAATAATAATTATAATTAAGACTATATATAGTTAAAATTAATAATTAAAATAATAATAATTAAAATTTCATGTAATAAACGATCACGTTCTATAGAAATAAAATGAGGCGGTAGCTGTAGCGGCACAACAAATGAGAACGTAAACTTATAGAAATCGTGACTTTCAACGTGAAAGGATTTTAACAGACTGTAGTTTAAAATCATCTTTGATCCATCGACTATTAACTTATGAATTTGGAAATAAAAAAATTTAAATCTAAAAATTTTCTAAAATTAACAAATCTTTACTTAAATTAAGTGACTAAAAGTTTTTAATTATACAAAAAAAAATGTTCGAAATTTTAAAGTTGATAGCTACGAATTTCGCAGACATTTTTTTATCATTATGTTGAAAATATAATTAATAATTAGTGTTAACTACATATTTAACAATCGTATGTTAATAATTGACTAAAGTCTTTTGTTAGGTAACATTTTAATAATTATTTTGTCAGCTTAAATAACATAGTAAACATTATTATTATTTTTTATTTAGTATATTTTATTTCGAGTAATTTAAAATTTGTAAGTTGCTTTCTTGTATGTACAAAGAAAACTTAATCCAATAATTTCAATAATTCAGTTTTATGAAACTGATTTACTCTCTCATAAGTTATATCTTATATTAACAATCTCGTTTTATAATAATATATTCGATAAAATACATTTACTGATTCCAGAACTTTTTAAAAGGTCTAGAAAATAAAAAATAAAATAAAATAAATTTAATGTTTTTAATAGAATTAATATGTTCTTTTATTATTCTATTTTAAAAAAAGGCACAAAAATGTTCCATATTATACGCAACTTAGCTGTCTCGAAACTATTCCAAAGCTTATTGAATTGCTTGTATTTACCAAATTGTCATGAATATTTCCATTGTAATATTTTCGAAACGCAATCAAGGTCTGATTTTCACCCGAATTGCCTAAATTAAATAATGAATGTCAGAATGGCCGAGTGGTCTAAGGCGCCAGACAAAAGCTTAAGTCTTGAATAATTTAATTATCAAGTTTCTTCTGCTGGGTGTATTCTGGTCCTCTTTGAGGGCGTGGGTTCAAATCCCACTTCTGACAACATTTTTTACCAGTTTATTTTGGAATAACGTTTACGTTATTCCAAAATAAATATAAATATTACAAATATAAATTTATTACAGATACTGTTTTAGTATGCTTTTTTATTTAAAAGTAAACAATTAACATTTTAAAAGCCGGAAATGAAAATAACAATAACAAATATGTATAACTTAATTAAACTAAAATAAAATTAATAGTAATAAAAATTCCCAAGGCAACAAAAAGAGCGAACATAAACAAATTTTCTGCTAAGAATAAATGTATCAAACTGAACATTTCGACTAGAAATGAATCAGGCAGGTCATGGAGCTTCGTAAGGGCTTCGTAAAAGGCACTTCAAGGGCCTTAGGAGGACCTTATCCGCGCCTCATTATTTGCCTTCTAGGCGGGATATAAACAATAAAATAGAGTTTATTTAAACTCACAATACCATCATATTTGGATTTTGATTAAAAAAATTAAAACTTAATAACGTTATTTACAAATTATATGTAAAGAAATATTTTACGTTTTTATTCATGTAAATGTAAATATCATACTTACAATTAGTTTTTAAGTAATTATTCAGGCAATATGATTTTCCTACATATGGGATTACATAATATATGTAATAGAATATAATGTATATTATTTTGGAAATGAGTAAATAAATACATATAGAAAATAAAAAATAAACAGGAATTTACATTACCGACAACTCTAACATAATATCTGCTGAAAAAATGATAATTTTACGTTTGATTACAACGGTTATTATTAATGATGTATATGTTCAATATTTTTTAAAATTAACTCAAACAAATTTAACAAATAATCAAACTACTGCTTTTAAGTGTAAATGTATAAGACACTCCCAACTCCCGTATGGTCTAGTGGCTAGGATACCTGGCTTTCACCCAGGAGGCTCGGGTTCGATTCCCGGTACGGGAAATTTTTTTGAATTTTTTTTTCTTATTTATTAGTTTATTAACAAATATACACAATATAATGCTTGCCTCTGAAATTATTAATTTTTTTTTCTATTAAATACTGCTAAATAATAACATATATCCCGAGTAGAACTGCGACAAGACGCGTCGGATGTTATATGCAGACCAGGCCAGACACTCAACGTCATTCAATTGTCAATGTAGAAAAAATAGACTAAAACATTACAAAATATTTTCAAGTAATAAAAAATACTTCTAAGTGTACCATTTTTTTCTTTTTTTTAACTATAAACATTCCATATACTTTTTATTAAAGTTTTTGATTATATTTTTATTGTTAAAAGTAAACTGACAATCCTGCAATTAATCTTTAAGTAACATTATTTTAATATAAAATAACCGTAAATCGGTTAAATTAACAATAAACAAATTCGTAAGTCCAGAAATTAAGCTATATCAACATACATAATTTACAGTCAGTATTTTATAAAGTGTCTCGTGGTCGTGCGAGTTAAAATTAAGGCGCATGGCAGCGGAACTATACTGAAAGTGAATCAATCGATCTACATCATCTAATAATATTGTCCTTACACTCAACACATGGTATATTTCTACGTTGCAAGTAATTGAAAAAAAATCAAATTAATATACAATAAAGTGGAAAAGATTCTAACATCTTACAGATGGTTATATTTATTATTTAAACCTTACTTTAACAACTTTCATATAATTGTAAGAATTTTTTATACGAACTAGTTTGATTTTTTTCTGCGCAACTAAACGATGAACAAACGCCAGGCTTGCGTTTTCATGAAAATAGTGTATTATTACGGAAAAATTCTTGGTCTCTGTCCGTTTCTTCTTGACAAAAATACAGTTTTCAAATTCTCGTGCATCGGCTCGATTTACAATCTGTTTCTTACCTCTTTGTACACCTATTGCTTCGTTTTGATTATCGATTGTCGCATCGAGCTGAAACTGCCTCGGGAAACCCCACTGACCATAACGATGGACTGTTTTGCATTAACTTTTCAATATCTGACTGTGATTGCCTCGTGGTTAACTTTTACATTTCGATACAAAAGTTTAGTGGGTATTTACAGTGCTTTTGTAAAGAGCGAGTGTTTGTCGAAGAATTTGGGAATTCGCAGTCCTCGCAATGATTTCCGGAAAGTTAAGCAGTTCCTCCTGCGATTGGTATTCATCAACCTTCTTTACATCGCGATATTTCTAACGGATCACGGTACCATGTCGCTTTATAAAAAGTTTCAAGAGCAAGTTGTCGCTTGGGTTTGGTTCAACGTGCCCAAACTCGTCATTTACAACGTGTATTTGATTTTTATCGAATTGATGCTGATTCTGCAGCAAAATTACAAATCTTTGAATACTGTACTCACTCGGTCATTTTTAAACGCAAATGGTGGAAGCTCCTTCATCGAATCTACGGATATATCTTTGATTTTGTCCAAAAAACTGTATGTGATCGGACGCTTTCACGTGAGCCTCTCGGATCTTCTCGAGAAAATATCTGACCTTTTCGGTCTGCCGCTGCTTTTTGCGATTATTGCGACCTTCATACATTCCTACTTGGATTTATTTACGATTTACCAATTTTTAACCGATGAAAGTTCATGGGACGTGAGGGACTTTAGTTCGTATTCATTAAATCTCGTTTGGTTGACGACGAAAATTTTAGGCTTTTATTTCATGTGCAGTGTGCCCGACTCAACATGTACAGAAGTATTAATTTACCGAAATACTTTATAATTTTCCGTTTTTTGTACATATAGTTTTTCAACAATAATTAACTTAATATAAATTTTTGCATGATAATTAAGTATGTTATTCCGACAAAATAGACGTGTTAAGTAGTTTTTGTTCTTGGAAAGCATATCCTTTTGTTTATGAGATTAGTTTACTTATTTACTGAGCTATTTTAATTTCAAAATACTTATTTAATTAATTTTCAAGGCGAAAAATACAATAGTTATTTTTGATAACATCCTCAACAAGCGCTATCAGGAAAAACATTGCAAAAAAGCGGTATTAGATTATTTTTTTGTTATTTTAACAAAAAAATTGGGAGAAAAATCATAATAAATTATTATAAAATAATTTTCAGATAAAAACTTTGATGTTACATTTGTATAAGAAAAAGAATTCCGCTTCTCTTTATGGCCTACTTAATTTAGATTATTATTTATTTAGAAGTGTAAGTAAATAACTGCTGCTACGTTCTATTGTAACATAAAATAATTTTCGTCACTTTCTTGTTTCAGATTATGAGTACTAGTTTAATGTTTCTGGTATTTATGTTTCAACTTGACGGTTTGGTGACTTGAATATTATAATTATTAAATCCTATGTGGCCTATTTGAACCGCAGTTAATTCACATTTAATTTCAAAGGTACACAACTTTATCTTTGTATCTAATAAAAGATTTATGATTTGTAAAGATTAAAATTTTATATCACTTGATTAATACTTAAGATTTCATTCATCTTCATAAATTTTAAAATGGTCTTAATTTTTACGAAATAACGTATATTATATTTTCTTTATTTCGTAATATTTGTAGAATTACCGTATATTAATTTTTTACTGAAAAACAATCTGCATTGTTACTATAGCTATTTTCAAAATATTTAATAATTTTGTCAATTCAAAGAATATCACTAGAGAAATAAATAATTTTATTAGAGCGAACAAATCTTTTATAAAATATTATTTTCATGGTCTAAAACGAATTTCGTACTTCCTTGATTACAATGATTGGTCACAAAAATGGAAAATTCACTCATTTATTCATCGCAGTTAGAATTTTCGAAAACAGTTTCCTGACTGTTATGGAAATTAGTTTGATCCAATTGTATCATAAATATAAGCCATGCTGTTGACGTAGTGGCAATCTTAAATGAAAACTTTCTAAAGTTGGACACGAACTTTATTACATTGATAATATTTAAATCAATAAAGAACTTACGCTTTGAAAGCATGTAAGGTCCAAGTTAAAGAGGCCATAAATGGAAATATAAAGTTTTTCTTGGAATAAGTTTCGTAAAAGTTTCGATGCCTGTATAAATAATAAATTTACAGCATTATACTAAAAAAAGTCTATGTAATTACATCGGTGGATGAATAAATATTTACGATACCAATTCAAGCTTGCCGTATCGCTTTCCGTGTTTAGAAAGAAGCCCGTTTGCAATGATTAAAGTTTTATTTGCCTGAAGTAAAAGATTAAATTAACGATCTATACAAATATACACTTGGTGCGTTTACTGATCAATGTGTGTAGAAACTTTCAAAAACATTATTAAAAAATTAATAACTAATATAAATAAAGTATGAAAGTATTCTAAGAACTAATTTGGATGCATCTTTTATTATTATATGAAAATTAAAGTATTACCTCATCACTGACTGAAGATGGTACTGCGCATAAGAAATATAAGATTACAATCTCTATCGTCAACCAAAAGATAATAGAGCCAAATTCACAAAAGTCCATAACTGTCCAAGCGTTATCTTCGTTCAAATATACAGTGAATTTGTAAATTGATATAGAAACGCCGATAAATTTGTTTACTACCGTACAAAGGATTATAAAACTAAAGAATTGCGTTAATTCATCAGTAAGACTTCTTAATATATTGTGCAGTTGTCCTATATCTAAGAAATTTCGTTAGATTAAACTGTGAAAATCATAATTATTATAATATACATTAACAAAAAAGCAGGTTATTTCTGCCCGATGTTACATTTTTAAAGTCAAAGTTAAGACAGTTACAAAGAAAAATACATATTATGCATAATCGTGCATGTTATAAGTTAGTTAGTACAATTGTGTCAGTAAAGACAATACTTGTCACTAATATTTATAGTAATAACATTCGTCATTGCTTATTTAGAATTTTTTTTAACGTTAAAAGAATTAATTTGTATTCAATATTATTAATCTCATTGTTTTAAATAATTTCAAAAATAATCAATACTTAAATAATCAACTCAAACATTTAATACCTTCTAGTTTTGTGTACTCTTCAGCATGTCGACGTAATAATACATTTAATTGATTGAACTTACTCTGAACGTAAAACATTGTTTGAACGAAGATAAAAATGACGTTCAACAAAACTAAGTGAAAAGTATGAAAGCTAGTCCACAAAAAGTATTCATTTGTTGACAGAACGTTATTTATAAAATATCTCAGGTGTTCTACGTAACATATTAAAAGGAAGGTTATAGAAATAATTGATACTTGGATTCCAACGCGCATCACGTAAAAAACCAAGTTTCCATCTGCATGATTCGCCGCTTTAATTTTCGATATTCGTTGCTCGATTTGCAAGAATTGATTGTAAAATTTTCCTAGAGTTTTTTGTCGAAATCCGAAAAGTAACAAGCAATAAATGGTCGAAAGACCTTGGAAAGAAAGCGAAATCAAATCTACAGTTACGCTAACAAAAGTTTCTTTCTGCAAGAGAAAATTATCGACGATTCTTTTTAAGTAAGCCGACACGAATATATACGAATAAACACCAACGAAGAATAAATTCGTTAATAATCCACAATACGAGAATCTTAAATTGCTACGATTGTCAATGGAAAACGTACATAATCCGAGCAATTTCAAAAAATAATAAACGATTAACTCTTTTCTTAAAATTGACTTCATTTTGCTAGAAAAGTTAAACTATATTTACAAGCGGGATTCAATAAAGCCATAAAAACAAATTGGCGCTAATTATCTAGAATAAATTTATAATTCAAGCTATGTAATTTTACAAAGCATAATGGAAGGAAACTATCGTCGTTTATTGTGTAATCTTTACAAAGGTTACTTACTTCTTTATACCAGTAAATCATTAATTTTTTGAATCTATATATAATGGTAATATGTAATCTATACACAGACATACTCGCATACCAGGTTATTCTCAATAAAATACATTCGCGTACACTATAATAAATCCACCATGTTAATATTCCTAAAAGGGTAACGTTGCGATAACAATTAATCCATTTTCTTAATTGAATGTAAAAAGAAAACTTAATTTTACGTATCGAAGCGTCGCTTTTAAAGAAGTTTATAATAAGAAACTACCTAAGTGATTGCACAATTCATCTTCAAAACGATACTCAGTTCGGCCAAAAGTTCAAGTCTAAAAATTACAAAATGCTACATAATATTCTTGAATTGGGCGTTAAATTAATTTTCTCCTAGAAATAATAATCACCGATCGAAAACATGCGCGTCGTTAAGGAATCGCGAGGATTAAGTTTCTACTTATATTATTACTATCTAAAGTCAATCGGCCTGTGTCCATTCTCATTGGACCGAGAGAAATTACTGAAATTTTCTTGCCTCGGCGCCTTGTACAACGTTTTAATACTATCTCTTTATTTGTGGGATTGCTCGATATCTTTCGTATTGCGATCCCAGTTGAGACTGGTCCAAGACACACCTCTGGCCGTGATTATGGACAATTTCGGTACGGTATGGACCTCTTTGGGAGTGATCTCGTCCTGGCTGGTGTTCACCTGCCGATTGAAAAGCTTACGTCGCATCTTTCGAAGCCTTCTGGAAATCGAAGACCTTCAGCAGGAGCTTCGAATGCATCGCTCGAAGAACAGCGTCGAGGAAGCGTTACGAAAGGCTGGCGGTCGTTTTATAATTGTAAACGTCGCGTACCTCGTGTATCTCTCCTCCTCTCTGACGATTATCACTGTGTGCCAGGACATGCAGAAGCAGACGATTTTTTGGTTCTTCTACAATTTGCCTACTTTGGTGCATTTTAATGTTGTTTTTATTTTGCTCCAACTTATAATATTGCTGCGGAAGCACTACGAAACGTTAAACGAGGAATTGATTATCTTTCGAAATAGGCACAATACTGATAGTATTGATGCAGCTGACAGTGAGATTTTTTCGGAAAAGGTACACTAGAAGTTTTTTTAACGAAACATTTATAATTGTACTTGCTTGCTCTCAGAAAATACAGTATTTCTGACTGACTAGCTATAATTGATTGACCCACGCAATATACTATTTTAATCGACCTCCACATTCTCGTTATTAAAATCAGCCATTTCGAGAAATGAATATTGATTTCATAACGTAACACGATCATAGCAAGTTGACGAACCAAACCGAATGATTTCAGTTGCATCTAATCGGCCAGCTCCACGGCAATCTAACCGACCTCTGCCAGCGGATCGTCGACTTTTTCAGCCTGCCCGTACTCTTCATGCTGGGCAGCTGGATGGGGAACATAATACTGTCGGCCCACGGGATCTACCGTTACCTCGGCAAGCGCAAGGATATCGACGTCGATCGGGACTGCATCATCGTCGGTCCCGCGATGAAGCTCCTGACCTTTAGCGTCCTGCTGTTTTTCACCTGCAGCGTTCCGGTTTCGACCGCGGACCAAGTAATTTTACGTTCCTCTTGAGGTCGTAATTTTGCGATGTCGATTATAAATATTTATATGCGCGCGGCGCTTTATTAATATTGGCTTTTAGGCAAATAAGACCGCGGGCATTATCGATCAAGTTTTCTGCAAACGGCGGGGAAGGGAAATCGATAGGAAGGCGGTAATGTTTCATTCCGAGGAAGATAATTTATAAAGCCGAGCGTATATTATTACTTTGTCTGATTTGAGTGCAATTGATTTTCGCAGGTCAAACGATTAATGCTGCAATTGCTGCAGAAGCGATTGACGACATCTGTATTCGGGCTTTTTAATTTAGATTACGATTTACTTCAGAATGTAGGTATAATTTCTGATCGAAACAATAAAGATATTTGATTTATTTTCATTTTTGTCGTAATGCATATTGAAATTTTATTTCAGATTTGTACGACTATGATTACGTACCTTGTCTGTATGCTTCAGCTTGATAACTTATAGTTAATAAACGAGACGTTTTATTATTTTTTGCAAATTAAAGATGATCTGACTTTAAAGACAGTGTTTTTACATCAAAATAATTTTCTTAAATATTGCCAACGTTTCAGGGGTATTTATTTATTCTACGCTTTTCAAGGTAAAACGTAAAATAACTTATTGAATTATGACGTATAATATGAGCGTATAAACGTGTGAACGTATTAAGAATATAAATTAACTTTGGCCAATAGATTTCTATCCTACAAATATTATTTATAAACTTTGGGCTTTACGCAGATCTTTTAAAATAATTGATCTCTCTATTATCATTGTGTGAATTCATTCTAATTAATTTTTTAATACGTTATCTTATCAATATTTTTCTTTAACTAATATTGTATAATTATGCAAAATAAATATTTTTACCGACAAGTTTCGTATCAAGCTGCTACTACTGAGCCATATAGTTATATGTATTATACTTGTACATATTATATGATTACGTGAAAGCAATAAGGAAAACATTTTAAAATTACTTTATTTTAAATATAAAAGTAATAATTACATAATTATATACATATAATCAAGCTTCTCTCAATGTATAAAAGTAATTTGCGTAACCATTTATATATCTAATACAGAAACTTATAGAGACATATATTAATTAAGCGGTATATACTCAATCCGCAGGAACGTTTACAATCCCCTTATATTTTTCTAAAAACCAACAAGTTATTAAAATGACGTTATTCTAAATAACCATTTTATTATTCACACGTCGCAAGCAATAAAGTAAAATCATGCAGACGTGGCACATAAAATTGGAGCAGATTTGAAAAATCGCACGTAACATTATAAGTATATAGTTACACGTATATAACGTAAATATTAAACCTGCGACTGTAGATGGAACCTCAAGCATATACACTCGCAGCTGGCAAGCGTGTTAGGTGTAGGTGTATTGGTGTATAGCACGCGAAAATACTCTCCGTTCGCGCCGTAGTTGATATAGTGTCGTCTCCTCCGATGCGTGGGACAGACGGGTCGCTATAAAATTTAAAAAAAAAAAAACTGACGTCCGCAGCGCGATAACGTCCACCAGCAACGACTGTTCGGCTGCGGGAAACAGACGCAGGCATCCGCGAATGCTCGTTTAACCGGAAAAGCCAAAGCCTCGAGAGTTCGACAGGGAAGCCCGAAGGAGAAGTGATAATATGTCTACATCCCTTCTGTTCTACTCGATCGCGTATTGTCTGCTGTCGAGCTGCATCATTTATCCTCCCAGCGAAGTGGTTTCGGTTCGTCTGACCATTAAACACCTGTTCGCCGAGTTTCTAGGGAGCGAGAACGAATTCTTCATCGAGTATCACATCAAGCGGACAATCGTCACTTTGATTGTACACTCGCTGCTTCCTCTTGGTAAGTTTGTTTTTTGTTGATATTTACATATATAGTTCGAAAGTAAGGTTAGTTTATTCCTGGCTTGTTTTGAATTTTGATGATGTTATAGCGTTGCGGTGCAGGCAATGGTTTCAGATTGAAATTGCCTTTTTTGGTATTTGTAAAGAGTTCACTATTGCAACACATGAACGTAATTGATGTCGAGAAGGTTACGTTTGAAAGCAGAAGCTACATAATCGCCCTTTTATCCACAATAATTATGCAATTTTTAAAAATTTACTTACTTTTTATAGCAAACTTACGTTTGCAGCATTATTTTGTGCATTAAATGTTTTCCTACATTAAATTAAATATTAAAACTGTGTTTTTAACTAAAAAATCTATTTTGAAGTAGAAATATTTATCTTAATATTGCTTAATTTAATGATTTTTTAAATATAATTTTGTTACAGGTTACGTATTAGGATTGATTATAGGTGGAAATGTCAATGTTGTTCATGTCTGGTATGGCCATCAGAGTCCGGTGTGGTTGTTTGTTTTTGCAGCTACTCTTCTTGGACCACTCTACGTTTTACAGAAAATCATAAGATGGTATTTAAATAATTGGTCAACGCATCCTATAGCAAAGAATCTTGCCGTCTTTAGGGATGATAATGAGACATGGCTTTCTGTTGCAAAGAAAGTAAATGCACAATATCGGAGGTATTCAATATTTTCTTTACTTATAGTTTTGTTAAAAACCAAAATTTTTCTTTTTATTGACTAATTTGATTACTATAGAGTGGACAAGATTGTCAAAGAAACAACCAGTATAACTTCAGTTATAGTCACAGAAAATTGGATCATTAAAGTGACATCGTACACATTGCATTTTGCTCATCAAAGTGATACAGCTCTAATTGTAACTCAAACTGATACTCATACGATATCTCCGAATACTAGAGGAGAAATTCAATTTGTAAATATAGAAGTCAGTACTTTTTTATTTTTAAGCGGTTAAAAAAATTAAAATAATTTTATATTTATAAATTATGTACTGCTTTAGGTAAATCCAACAAGACCTGGAGCGGAAAAGTTTAACATTAGGATGAATGTTTTAGATTTTAAGGACTTTGAGGATAGGGTAAATCGACGGATTATTGTTCTCGACAATGTTGTGTTTCATAGAACTTTATTAGATAGATTTATTGATGCTTTTAAAACCCAAGTTGCTCAAAATCCTGTATGGGAGACTTCTGAAGTGAGTATTTTAGAACATTTATTCAAAATAAAAATCTTAAAAGAATTTAAATATGGCCTTAACAAATATTTCAATAATAATATAATCCAGTTACAGAATATATTAAACATGTAATATGACTAAAATAATTCCCTTAAATTTTAGGAATTAGAACAGTGTGTTGGATGTATGCAAGCAGTTTCAAATGTGAAACTAAATAAACAATGCGATTCTAACACAGGATCTGATGCATGTGTTGCCTGTTTCTGCCGTCCAATGTGGTGTGTTGACTGTATGGCAAAATGGTTAGTAAATAAATAATTAATTATTTAATTTTGAATTTTAACAGTAGTTTGTCTGATCAGGTTTGCTTCGCGACAAGATGAGTCGACCCCAGAAAACTGGTTGGCTTCAAAATGTACCTGTCCTCTATGCAGATCAAAGTTCTGCATGTTGGATGTAAGTTTGGTAACGTTGAAAACTTAATTTTAAAATTCCTAACTATCTAATGCGGTTCTTTTCACGTACTTTTCATGTATTATAATATATATAGGATAATTGTAAATACTGCCGCAATATGTACATTTTGTCCTTACAGAGATTTTGTTCTTAATTATAATATTGTGAATAAATTATTAATTTTTTACAATGAGATTATGTATCTGTTATTCAAAATAAAACTACCAATTTTTATGTTTTATTTCGAATTGAGCGAATTAGAAATAATGTTTCCTTCAAGTTTATTTCAATAAATAAACTTGCCATTTCTATAAAATTATTTTATTTCAAAAATAAATTTATTATATATATATAAATATATTTTTTATTTTTATAAGAATATTCTTAACGTATTAATTACTTAACAACATAGAAAACAACATGTTTTAAATACAATTAACTAATCATAAGTCGAGGTGCAATATTCATTGCCATAAGTTCTTGGAATAGTAATTTCGCCGCATAGGGCAATCTAATTTGCGATATTTGAGTCTTATTTTTACAGCCTTTGCACTCAAAGGTATTATTTCTAAGGTTCGCAATGGCGATGAGGCCGCAGAAATTGCAAATGTGTATTCTATACGGATCGGAAACTTCGAAAAGACGTTCCCGTAAAAACTGTGCAGCACCATGACTGATTTGACAGTCGCGTTCCATCTCGCCAAAGCGCAAACCTCCGTCTCTGAAAAATAACAAGCAAAGGAGATTAAATTTTCTTCACTTCTCTGTTGGTTAGATAAAAAATCAAACGAAAAAATTTGTTTGATTTCATTACATCCGTCTGATAGAATATTGAAAAATAATCAACGTATTTTTTCCTTCTTTCATAATTTAATGATTACCAGCAAAGATATCGCACTTGAAAATTCGTGTTACTTCACGATTGTACGCCGTGGTGATGATTTTTAATCTGTTATATCTTTGTTAATAAAAGTTGATGCAAGATAAGAAAAAATACGCGTTTATTAACTTTTCAATTTTCTATCCAGCGAACCTAATAAAATTGTTCACGCGAGGATCCCCCAATTTTCTGAAAAAGAAAAAGAAAATCCAACCTCGCCCGTCCCTCCATGGGCTGCCTAACCAGAATCTGCACCGGTCCCCTGGCTCTGCTGTGAATCTTGTCGTCCACCATGTGCTTCAGCCTCTGATAATACGTGGGCCCGAGGAAGACCTGGGCGTTGATCTTGCGGCCGGTGTGGCCGTTGTACATGACCTCGTTGCCCCTGAGCTGATAGCCGTACTCCATCAGCAGGGTCGAGATCTTCTGGACGTTGACCGCGTCGTTGAAGGGGGTGGCGTCGCCGATCTCGCCCTTGTTCGCCGACACCTTGCCCTGGATGCACTCGATCAAGTGGCCGATGGTCATGCGCGACGGGATGGCGTGCGGGTTGATTATGATGTCGGGGGTGACGCCCTCGCACGTGAACGGCATGTCCTCCTGGCGGTAGGTGATGCCGCAGGTACCTGCCGATTTTTTTTTTTTTTTTTTAGCCTTTTGTGTATTGAAAATTGGTCAAGCGATACACTGGTTAACCCTTGCAGTCATCTGTCCTCTACAGAGGACAGATCATTAAATTTACTTATATAATACTGTAAACATGTAAAGCATATTTCTAGGTTTAAATGCTTAATTAAGCTTCAGTTTTACTCAAGTAATTACGTGTAAATGAATCGTATACTTTCTCAATTTTTACAAAGGTTAAAATGAAATAATTATAAACCTTTTCAGATGATCCGGTTTAAGAGCAATTACTGTACAATTTTAGATCTTTCTACTTATAAGCAATTCTTTTCCTATTCTATAATGATTTTGCACGTATATGTCTACTTTTATTAACAATTTCTAAAAATGTTAATTAGAATTTGATCTCATGGTTAGATCGTCCCAAATTATAAAGTACTTTCAATTATTGACACCCCTAGAAATATTAAATGTAACAGATTCTATCGTTATACTTGATATCAGTACATTATTCTGAATAATAAAAACTCACGACTGAAATGGTTAAAATACATGCCTTTTTGCCCGTGACGAGACGCAAACTTGTCTCCGATTTGCGGTATCCTCACGCTCCTGACTCGAATCTTACAAAACTTGTATCCCTCGCTGTTCAGAGTCAGCATAACCTGATCGACGATGCCGGTCTCGCTGTTCCGCAGGAACGTCGAGGCGTCCCGCTTCGTGAACCTCTTCGAGGTACCGTCCAGCTGAAAAGGGGAGCTTGAATTTAGAACGAAAGCTCGCTTAAAAAAAACGCATGCACATCCCGCGCGACCCCGACCTCGTCCTCGGACTCCGGCAGATTCATGGTCTTCCCGATGACGACGTCGTCGCCCGAGACCCTGATCCCGGGCGAGATGATGCCGTCGTCGTCAAGCTTGTCGTAGATGGCGTTCCTCATGCCCTGGCAGTTGAGCCTGCTCGGCTTCTCGAACTGCTCCTCGTGATCGCCGAGCCGCTTCGTCTCCGAGTCCTTGTACGAGCGGTAGAATATCGAGCGGAAGAAGCCACGCTCGACGGCGCTCGTGTTCAGGATAATGCTGTCCTCCTGGTTGTAGCCGGTGTAGCAGAGGATCGCGACGATGCTGTTGATGCCGGCGGGCAGCTCGCGGAAGCGCAGGTACTCCATCGAGCGCGTGGTCACCAGGGGCTTGTGCGGGTAGTAGAGGACGTGCGCCAGAGTGTCCATGCGCACGTGGAAGTTCGTTATGTAGACGCCCATCGCCTGCTTGCCCATGGCGCTCTGTGGGAAGGTGTTTCGGTTGGGAAATCTTGCTTTTTCTGACGTTATTTATTGGATTTGTTAAAAGTCTTCTGCATTACGATAATAAGTAGATAATCTGTTCTGGTGAAGCTCGATTTAGAAGATCCCCCTGGACTTGGTTTTTGATTTATTTCCTTAATTTAACGGTGTTTCGGCCACTAATCAGAAGCCTTTATCAATCTTTTTTAAGTTGATTTTTTTTATGAATAGATGCTTCACATGCTAAATTATTTTTAGTGGCGAGCCTTGTCCGTAAGTCCTAGCTAGAATTTAAGTTTTCGAGATTAAGAAGCTAAATATCAGAGTTTTATATGAGAAATAAATCAAATTTCCAAAAACAATTTCCAAAAACAGGGGGATCGTTTAAATCAACCTTTACCAGAATAAACGAGTCTATCTACTGAACATTCTAATTTACTCTCTACATAGTAAATAAACTGTTTCTATAGTTCTGACTCGACCGAGTTGTTTTCTACACTTCTTAATCAGGAGGCTCTTTACTGTGTACTTTTTAAAAATGTACCGATGTTACTTTTCAATTCCGTAAATTTAGTGATTTAAAGCCATCAACTAAATTCATTGTCAATAATTCAACGACTCACTTGGTAAGTATTTCGCGGACTCTGGTTATGATCGGGAAAAGGAATGATCGAGGCGCAGACTCCCAAAATCATCGCGGGATGAATTTCGCAGTGAGTGTAAGTGGTGCAGTACGCGTACTCTTTCTCCTGCCTCAGATCTTCCGGTGACATCGCTATCATCACAGTCTCTTCCTCCAACGTGTCGATGTACTCGACGACTCCGCTTCCGACGAGCTCCTGCCACCTGTTGTTCATTTTTTCTCATTCAATAAATGCGCCATAATTTTTATCAAATATATATGCGCACCCGTCGTTATTGTAATCTCTCTCCTTCAGCATGTCGATGTGCCTCTTCTTCAGCAGTAACGTTTGGTCCTCGACGATCAATAGCGGCCTGCTGATCCTCCCCGCGTCCGTATAGATCCTGATCTCTCTGTCCCTTATATCCCTGACCATCGACACCTCCGAAACAATGATGTCCATCTGCCTCCTCAGCTTCCTTAAAAACGCAAACACGCTCCGTATTTTCGAGAGGCAACCATTTATAAAAAAAAGAAAAAATTCACCGCTCCGCCTCACCTGAGCGTGGCCATCAGCTGATCGGGGTCCCGATGAATGCCGACCCAGCACCCGTTGACGAATATCTTGGTGGCGTCGGCGATGGCGCTCGGTGCGATCTCCTCGAGATTCTCCATGGACCACTCCTCGAGGAACTCGAGGATGGGCGAGGGCTGCGAGCCGACGCTTATGTAGGCCATGAGGGCGAGATTCTTGACGAGGCCGACCGCCTGGCCCTCGGGCGTCTCCGCCGGGCACAGCATGCCCCAGAGGGTGTTGTGCAGCTGACGGGGCCGGGCGAGCTTGCCGTCGCGGCCGATCGGCGAGTTCACCCGGCGCAGGTGGGAGAGAGTCGAGGCGAAGGTCAGCCTGGGGGAGAGGAGCGAGGTTGTTGGAATTTTCTTTTTTTGGAGAGAAGCGCAAGAGTTCGGGTTTTGGGGGGTGGGACGTTGGTTGGAATCTTGGATTTTAGCTTTTTAACGTTGATTTGTATTAGCTTGCAAGGAGAGTGCATATCGATAAGTAGGAGGATTCACTGGTGCGTGGATCTTGGACAAATTGCAGGAGTGTATTAATTTGACCGAAAGAAGATACTTGTCTCACAGCTCGCGTCCAATGAAACCAAGTGGCAGAAATTAAGTATTAAAAGCTTTAATTTGGAGACTGGTTGGATAACAAAATTTTTATTTGTTTCAAAGTTAAAAGTTACACTTTATCATAGCGTACGCATAAAATCTTCTAATAAAATCGATTAGAGCGAACGGTTAAAAAAATATGCGTCATTTTTCAGTATTACCTTAATTGCGTCTAACTTTGGAGCAGACGAATATCTTTAGATTCAGCCAAGCGTATAAAATTAAAGCTCTCTCTGCATATTTTAATTTTTTTTAAGATCCTCCAAAAAAATGTTCGTGACGCCGTTACGTGAAATTCGACCAAGATCCACGATTCAGGAGGCGTTGGTCGCTCCCCCCCTCATCGAACAACGCACCTGTTCAACACCTGAGAGACACCGGCTCTGGCTTGATGCGCCTTCTTCTGATCGCCCCAGTTGCCCGTGGCCAGCGAGTACCTCAGGCCGTCGGTGATGATTTTGGTCTTGATGGCGAGCTCCAGATTGAAGTCCTTGCCTCGGTCGATGAATTTCTGAGCGTACAGGCGCACCTCTTTCATCAGGTTTTTGAACAGTCCGCGGAACAGGAAGGCCAACAGCGGTCCGGCCAAGTCCAGACGCTTGTTTCCGTAGTGGTCGCGATCGTCTGAACGAGTTGAGGAGCAGAAAATTATTTTTGCTTCCCTATTGGGTGTCCCTTGTGGGGAAAGCTGCTTTCGTTAAAATGTTTATGCCCCGGTAGAAAATTAACCAGCTAGGCTGGTTAACGTGTGTTTTAAATGTTGCCTTTTTTTAACTAAAATTGATGTCTAAATTAAATAAAAAGAAATGGAATATCATTTTAAAAGATAAAATATAATTACACTGAAATATTCATGAGCAAACACATTTAATTATTTGATAATGACAAAGAATAGTCGTTTTCAACTACAAAACAAGCTAAGAATTGACCAAAAAACTGGTTAAAGTTTCTACCAGGGCGGTAAAAAAAATTAATGTGCACAATCTGCCTTCCTTATGACAATATGCTATGGTTTACAGCGGCAACTCGCTGTTTTTCATAGCAAGAATACACTGCTTTTCGCAGCGAGAACACACTGTTTTTCACAGTGAATATTTAACTACTTAATAGTGAATCTTTTCACTACTTGTTGTAGTGCATATTCACTATTAATCACTGACGTACTTTTGACAAAGTTTTGTAACAGACTGTGAAAATAAAAATTACGATAATCCCTGGTAAATTTTTCAAAAATATGAAAGATCCAAAAAATATTATAAATGTTTATTAAATTTACCAAAAAACCAAAGTACCAACGAATTCCAGCCCCAAAAGAGAAAGAAACCATTCGCCATTCACCTACCCAGCTCCCTGCGTCCCAGCGAGGCCGACAGCAGCCTGTGCACCATGTAGCCAAGAAAGTACGCCTTCTTCGTCTCGCAGAAGTCGCTGATGCCGACGTGCGGCAGCGTCTCCTTCTGCAGTATCTCCTTCGCGTACTTGATCCTCTTGTCCTTGGTGACGCCGGGCCTCGCCCCGCGGCTGCCGATGAAGTTGAGCGCGACATTTTGCTCCTGGATGACGAAGGCCTCGTCCAGCGAGGGTTTCACCATCTCCATCATCTCCTGGTCGTCGAAGTCGTAGATTATGTGCTCGAGGATGTCGCGGTCGGCGACGAAGCCCAGAGCCCGGAACACTATCATGATCGGTATCTCCTGGCGGATGTAGGGGAGGATCGCTATGATGCGCTGGCCGATCGTCGATTTCTTCAACGTTTGCTGAGGGGGAGAGGAGGAGGTGTTTTTAGCGGACTCCGGATTTTTATAGAGATAACGAGTGCGACGTCGGTAATCCGGAATGTTTTTAATATTCTTAATTGAGGCTGCTCTTTTCGACAAACGTTATATCGCCGGTACGGACGAATACTATCCCGCATGATATTGACCACAAAAAGAATCTCACCTAGAAAAAGCCACGAAAATTATCCTCCATCGGAATTCGCCATAAAAAAAATCCCATCTGTAAAAGTGCCACGAAAAGAATCTCACCTACAAAAACGCCCCGACAACTATCCTTTTTAAAAAGGTGTCCGCGAAAAGTGCAGGGGCGGAGATAGTTTTCGCGGACACCTTTTTAAAAGGGATAGTTTTTGTAACGTTTTTTAGCTAAAATTCTTTGCGGGGCGAATGCTGATGGGGGATAGTTTTCGTGGCATTTCTGAGCGGGATATAAGTCTTCGTCTCGTCAATACGTTATAAACCATTTCCAATCCAACAATACAAAATAAAAAAAGAAGTAGACAGAGCACAAACATCGCTCGACAATGCAACTCACAGCTCCGCTCTTCGACATCATATTGATCCACAGCGACGACACCGGCCGCGAGCTATGTTCTAAACAAGATCGTATTTCAGCTTTGTACGCATACTTGCTGTCTTTCATGCCGAACACGTAGACCGTGTTCGTCGCCATTTTCTCCTGGGCGATCAAGACCTGCGCCGATAAAAAATCACCGATTACCAATAGCCCTTTATCCTCCCTCTGTTTAATGCATTATGCGCACCTTTTCCGAGCCGTTGATGATGAAGTAGCCGCCGGGATCGAGCGGACACTCGTTCAGCTCCGTGAGATCCCGGTCCGACAATCCCGAGAGCAGGCAATACTTCGAGCGCAGCATTATTGGGATCTTGCCAATGAACGTCTTCTGGTGCTGCGTCTCTGAGGCCCACCCGAAATAAGCGAGAAACGGTCAATGTCAAAATCAACCGAAAAACAAGAAAACTATTCAAGCTCCCACGTACCCGTGGCCTCCTCGCCCTCCCTGAGCACGGTCTTGGTGATGTCGACGTAGAGGGGCGCCGAGTAGGTGAGGTTCCTGAGCCTCGCCTCGTTCGGCATCATCGGCGAGGGCGCCCCGTCCTTCTCCCAGTGGGTCGGCTTCGACAGGTAGATCTGCTCGAACTTGACGAGGTGGCGCACCGGTACCTCGATGTCGCCGGTGCGGTGCTGGGCCTCGGCCTGCATGTCGATCTGGGGCGAGTCCTCGACGATGCGCTGCACCGACATCTCGATGAACTCGTCGAAGCTGTCGAGCTGCTGGCGCACCAGGCCCTTCTCGTCGAAGTACGCGTTTATCACGATCCAGCAGGCCTCCTGCCAGAGCTTCGACGATATCTCCTCCGTGTCCTCCTCCTCGTATTGCTCTGAGGGGCATTGTGCGATTCGAGAGACGATTTTTTTTTTTTTTTTTTTAATGACCTATTCTTTTTTTTGGAAAATAGTTTCGTTCGACGAGTCGGGGTAGGAGGCGACAGTGTATGAAGGAGTTTTGAAATAGCGGTGGGAATGGTCGGATATCAGTGAGTTAGAAGACTTGTGGAAAAGCATCATTTTTTAACGAATTAGATTGTAATTTATTAGTCGTTGATTAATTTCACCCAAAAAAGGAAATCGTCCAAAAAAATTCTCCAATCCATATATAAATACACTTGAAAAAAAAGTGCATCCAGTCCGGCGAACAATGAAAACGAATGATTTTCAATTATTTCGAAACAACGAGCAATTGTTTTCCACCGCCTTCTATATATAATGCCAAGCGCGATACAGATATACACTCCTCCCGTCCGCATCGGATTCGATTTAGATTTGGGTTAAGTGGGAATACCTCTAAGTCAAGCTCTCGCGCTTGGCAGTGACATTGAAGCTCTCGCGGCTTTTCGAAAGGAAAAAAAAAAAAAGAAGAGGTGTTCGCCTCTTCGCGAATTTACCTTCCTCGAGGGCGTACATGTCGGCCTCTGTCCTCCCAGCTTCTGGCGGGCGGCGGAAAAAAAAAAGACGACGGGCGATCCCCGAGCGGCGCTCGGAAAGCAGTGACGACGATTCAAGGCTGAGATTCGCTCGCGCGTTCAAGAGGCTGCCGCCGCCGCCGCCGCCGCCGCCGCCGTCGACGGAGTCGCAGCTCTTTTTTTATGCAAGCTGCGTCTACATAGGCACTTGTTCGCGGCGCGCGAAAAGCTCTAGCTTTCGGTGCCAACTTGCGCGAATGTTACTACGTCGGGGGGCACAGACAGGTGAGCAGGTTCTTTTAATGATTCCGTTTTTGACCGCAGGTCGTTATAGTTTAATGAAGATCGGTAAGGAATGCGTTGGGCGAGCGGGTGAATTGTTTTTTGAAAAATAACGGCGGGAATTTGGATTTCTTTTTCCGGTGGGGGTTAAGTCGAAAAATTAAGTAGGAAAATTTTCAATAGCCTGAAAATTTTCAAGTGTTAAGGTGGAGATCGTCTTTTTAAGAAGAGGTAATAATGATTTGCTTCGTAAAGAAACGGAAGATATGTATTTAAAACAATTAATGTAAATGTCTTAAAAAATTATTATTATATTGCAATTGTATAATTATAGTGCACAGATGTCTAGTATGCATATAAATTAAAAGTATAAAAATATACTCAGATCAATAAATGCTTAAAAGTCTTAAAACAATTAAACATTGTTACAATTCCGTTACTCAACAACAATTTAAATAATATTATTGAATTATAGGTAATTGAAATTGTAAAACTGAATTATTAGATATTATTAGTCAGTGATCTAATACCCTTATCGTTTTTAGAGAATATTACGTTATACTCTTAAAATTTTTTAAATAAAAATAAAATAATAAAATAGAAAATGCGTTATACATAAATGCATTAATTGCTAGAGAGCGTAAGAAGACTACAACGATGAAGGAAAAGCGGTTTTCGTTTACCTGAAAGATGAAAATAAAAGGTCCTGCAAGACTGTTAAGTACCTGAAACAAACCCCAAATTCGAAAGAAAATAAATTTTCCACTATGAAATACTTTCTCTCTCGTTCTGTTCTCCTGAGAAAATAGGTTCATCTTTTCTAACGGGCACATGATTTTTTCACGGCTGCTATTTGGTATTGAAGTTTCATTTTGACTGGCAACAACCAGAAAGTAAACGTTCTTTCCTTTTGCCAGTATATGATTATAATTTATTTTACGTAGTATTTACAAAATTTGTAAAAAATTCATATTTCATTTATAGATTTTTCTCAAAAATTAATAATAAATATTGTTTATAAATTTTATAAAAATCTTGAAAAATCATCTCTTAATTAATCTTAAAGAATTAAGCATAAAGAATATATACATTCTAAAAAGAACGATATCAAAAGTTAAAGTAAAGTATCTGCATGCGTATATAAAATGACGAAGGACCTTATATATCACTTACATTTTTTATTACCCATGAATATACTTCTATATATAAAATTAAAAATTTTTTAAACATTTATACTTCTTATTTGCCGTTAAAATGATTTTTGTTACAAGAAAGTCGAAAAGGAGCATGACCATGGATGGCAGAATTCTTATACCTGAGGGATTAAAGATAAGGATTTAGCAAGGCTACTTATACGTTTCTCTGAAATAGCGCATATTCGAAAGTAAATACTTTGGGATCCTTTTTCTCCGTTTCTGTTCTCCTACGAAACTAGATGAAACTTTTTCAAAAGTCACTTTAATATATAGCTCTCTCTATCTGTCTCTGTTACTCTTTCAGAGACATGATCTTTCATATCAAGCAGTATACTTATATTTCTATCTTGATTTTAATTATAGCTATTCAACGAAGAAACAATGATTTGAATAATCTTTTTTACTCAATCGAAGTTTTGTTTTATATTATGTTTGTTAAATCTGAGAAATATATGTTTATTTGTAAAAATCACTAAGAACTTAGTCGAATCGAGATTTCGCTCAAGTGCATGTATAATATGAAACAATTTTAAAAATTACTAGCACACGGTTAAAAAATAAATATAAGGTAAATAAACAAAGCCCTGCACTTTAATAATTAACCTTATGACTTTTGTAACTTGAACTTTTTATTTACATACACTAATTAACTTGCATATCTTATAATTAACTGTAATTGTATAATCAAATTTTTGTTTCTTACAAAAAGTTTTTGTTTAAATTGTGAATTTGACTGCTTCGTTCAATCTTCAAATTTTGACTCCGAAGAATCTCTTTTTCGATTCTGTTTTCCCAATACTACCCAGAAGTACTTCCCAATACTACTTAGTAGCGTCCTTTGCCGTGTTTAAGGATGACGATATCTTTCAATAACAGAACATTTGTACCTGAGCCGACGCTTGATGATACTTATTCCACCTTCATGTTACTCTGCTAGGCCGTGTATCACATTACTTTTGAAAATTAGGAAGTCAACCGCATTTGAAAAAGAAGTTAACTCTATTTACAGATTATCTCAGCCAACCAATAGCATTGAATTTGGTACTATTTAATGCAGTTTTAAATTTGAACCCTGTAGAATTCTTTTTCCATTCTGTTCTCCTAATATTAGAAGGCTTTATTTAAGGAAGCATGCAAAGTTGCAAATATCTTCCGTTAAATTTAAAAGTGTCACCTTTTTCGGACAAAAGAACATTTTTACCTGAGCCAATGCTTGACCATACTTATTCCACCTTCATGTTACTCTGAGAGGTCGTGTATCACATTACTTTTGAAAATTCGGAACTCAACCGCATTTGAAAAAAAAGTTAGGATTATCTTTCAATGGATGACGCAACCATTAACTATTATTTTATTTTTCGATCTTTCAAATTTGCTTTAAAATCCAAACTTTTCTAAAATACCTCTTTTATCATTCTATTCTCCTATATATTGAAAGGAAATGGAAAGAAAATGTAACTGAAAATCTTAGGTTAATATATTTTTTGAGAATAAAAGTTCAATAGTTTTAATTTACAAATTGTATATATATTGATGCTTACTTTAAAGATATTTTTAACGGCGAAAAAAATGATGGTGTTCAAGATCATCACTTGATCACTATTTTATTTATTTAATTATTTTCTCACTCGGAAAGATCGACAAATAACAGGAAATATTTAATTTTAAGAGGTGTAAAACGAATTTAATGAATTTATTGTTTATGTTAAAAATTTAGTTGTTTACAGAAAAGAAATCTGTTATTTCAAAAAAGCACCGTTTTAAATAAATAACTCGAACGGAAGAAAAGAACCGAATTTATTTTCTGAATTCAGAATTAAAGCTATAGTAGAGATATTCATAAATTTTTCAATGAGTTTCGCTTATCAATAATGAATTTCAAAACTATTCGGGGAAACTATTCGATCACCACTTATGTCAATTTTTACCATACAATCGCGAAGGCTATGATTTTTATCGATGATTCTCGCAGCCACGATCCAAAGTCACTTCATTTTTGATAAAGAAAAGGTTTATTTGTGAGCGCAGAAAAAACTTAGAAAAAAAAAATTAATGAATATTTTTGATAGTTGCATATTTTAATATCTAATTTATTATAAAAAGGAGATTACTAGAGGTACTATTATTGTAACAAAGATAGCTTTGATACCTCAAGTGATTGTTTTATATTCAACGCGCTTTGTAACATTTTGATTCTCTAATCGAAGAAAGCGTTGTGTATATGTAAGCTAGTGTATATATGTGGTCGCACTCATTTAATAATTTATTAAAACGAGCACAGCCTTACAGTTCTCTCGTGAATTCATTAACGTCTTCATTGGAAAAAGGATACTTGAATAAAATAGAACTCCAAATTAACAATAACAATCACTGTATATTCAAAGTAATTACTTTACAAGAAACCCATTTTCTCTTCCCTAATCTCGTCCGCGCAATATTCACAGCGCGCGACAATAAGACTGCGCGATTTATATAAAGAATAAAAAATATAAAAATAAAATATCAAAAATTTAACAAGCCCGCCGGATCAAAATCGATCTAATAGAAGGAGCAAAATGTATCACATTTTAAAATTTATACAAACTTCATAATTTGAATTTCTATACGTTATATGTACAATAGTACTTAATATTCGAGCATCGGCTTATTGCAATGGTTCGACTCACTCATTTATTTTAACAAACTTTATGGAGATTGGATCGCGAGGCCTTATAACAATATCTGCTATTATCTGCACGTTGTCGCTTCGGTCTATAGGTTTCAGATAATAATTGTGCAATATACGCCCGATCAGCAACTTTAATTCGTACATCGCAAATTTTTGACCTGAAATGTTTATTAGAAGCATTGTTAATTGAGTTTCACGCCAACGGGTATTTAAAAAATTTTCATCAAAACAAATAAGTACCTATGCAATTGCGCGGACCCGCGCTAAATGGCACGTAAGCAAAAGGATGGCGATTCCTCGTACTTTCCGGCAGAAATCGGTCCGGGTCGAATTTGTTAGGTTCCGGCCAATAATTTGGGTCTCGATGAAGATCGTATATGTTAAGCATTATGTGCAGTCCCCCGGGTACAAGTCCATTCTCTGAAATGTAAGTGTGTTAAATCGCATTTGAACATATATTGACTAGTTTGGGCAAATTCCAACTCCTTAAACAAAATGAAATTAGTCTTTAGATATGAAATCTGAGCAACTTACTGAGCTGCAAGTCTTCGGCTGCGTAACGAAAAATAGTTGCTACCGGTGGATACAGCCTCAACGATTCCTTGATGCACAGTTCCAGGTAATTGAAGTCCGCCAGATCGGACTGCTCTATCTTTCCACCGGTTCTGTTAAATATTTTCGTTGCTTCAGCTCGCACTTTATCCTAAAATGACGACGTTGCGTTAGTATAAGAATACATTGAAAATTAATATCTCCAGCAAGTTTTTATGTTCACCTGTGCCTCTTCATTCTCAGCAAGTAACATCAATGTGTAAGTTAGTGCCATTCCAGTGGTATCGTGACCCTAATTTAAATGTGAATTCATATATTTACTTCATTTTATAAAGAAGTTCTATAATATAGTAAATATAGTTTAAATATATAAATATTTCAATAACAGCAACTACAAAATATATCAAAAATATGTTAGTAGATAAATAATCTTATCTCACAGGTTAAAAAAGTAATGAAATCAAAGTAAAACAGTCAAGTTTTCCATTCATAAATATTTTGATAACCAAAATTACAACTTATATCCAAAATGACCTATTCCACTCATGCATATCAATCACATACTTTACTTAACTATTTTACACTATATGTATATACAATGATTTCTTATATTCCTAACAAACTAATTTTTATGAAAGAAATTATGTAGACTTCAGTAATACATTGATCAAATACAAATAAGTCTCATGATACTTACTATGTAACTTGCCAGGCCCGTTTCATTTTGTTAAAAGGCGGACAAATAAATTGTTTTTTTTATATCTTCGTATCTTAATTATACTAAATACTTATAAAAAATTTTTATGCAAAATATAATATAGAAATGATGTATAAAGTTATTGTTTTGAAACATAAGGTTATTGTTAAGGGCCATAAGGAATCATCTACAAAGCGACCCATCCGAAAATCAAATTATTCCTGCAGAGGATGTCTAGGTGTCCAGGAACATCTTCAGGGCGATAAGACATCTTCTACGAAGCGACCCATGTGGGGCACCGTCGATGCGCAGAAAATCAAAAGTTATTCCTGCAGACGATGTCTAGGTGTCCAGGAACATCTTCAGGGCGATACGACATCTTCTACGAAGCGACCCATCTGGGGCACCATCGATGCGCCGAAAATTGGAAGGTGTCCCTGTAGGTGACGTCTAGGTGTCCAGGAACATCTTCAGGGCGATAAGACATCTTCTACGAAGCGACCCATCTGGGGCACCGTCGATGCGCAGAAAATCAAAAGTTATTCCGGCAGACGATGTCTAGGTGTCCAGGAACATCTTCAGGGCGACACGACATCTTCTACGAAGCGACCCATCTGAGGCACCATCGATGCGCCGAAAATCGGAAGGTGTTCCTGTATGTGATGTCTAGGTGTCCAGGAACACCTTCAGGGCGACGAAACATCGTCTACAAAGCGACCCATCTGGGGCATCGACGATGCACCGAAAATCGGCAGATATTCCTGCGGGTGACGTCTAGGTGTCCAGGAACACCTTCATGGCGGGAAGATATCGTTTACGAGGTGATTCAATAAAATCGTCTTATAAAAGAAAAAGAATTTTTCGATGTCCTTTAAGAGATAAAATTCATTTTGGAATACTACAATGTTTAAGTAATTCTCAACTATATATTACTATGTATATAGCTTGTGTGTGGCAAACTTCAGGATTCTAAGATTTCAGGCTGAAGAAGAAGAAGAAGAAGAAGAAGAAGAAGAAGAAGAAGAAGAAGAAGAAGAAGAAGAATAAAAAACGTGATTTTGAGCATTTTCGAATTACGCTCTCGCTTTTTTACCGATACTTTTGTGGAAAATCATAGCTTAGCTATAAATATGCTGATATGCCAAAAATAGTTTAGGAACAATATTGCTAAGCATTATTTTTTTGATAATGAAAAATGCGAACATGAAATGAGAAGTAAAAATAGTGGTACGGGTGTCGCGTCGTCTGCTTCTCAAACTCGCCTCCGCGGCACTACCGTGCCACTGGAGTACATTATGCAACGCGAAAGTAAAGTTTGACGTTATCAAACTTGATAAAACTTTACGCACGTCGTTTGAAAAAGATTTATCATCAAAAACTAAAAAATTAAATCCTTACTTCGAAAGTAAAGGTATCAACTTCTTCCTTGATTCCTTCAGCATCTATCACATTGTCTTGTTCAGCGGCCAGTAAGAGGTCGAGCATAGATGATTTCCTTTTGCTTTCTAAAATTATCAGAAATAATGTTGATGAAAATCAATAAATCCAGCAAAATATAAATAAAAATAATTTAAAGTTCACTTGTATATATTGTCGAAGAGTCCTTTAATTCTTTCAAGAATTGATTATTCGTAGATTTATGAAATTCCCTTCGCTCTTTTACAACCTAATAAAATAAAAGTAATCAACATCACAATTTTCTTTACTTTAAATATTTCATTTTCTTTGTAAGCAACGCGAAATTTAATTTCAATATTAAAACTTTAAAATGCTAAATATCTCAATAGAAGCAAATTGTCAGAATCAGTCTTGTTTACTTCAGAACTACCGCGTTTTTCTGTATACAATTTGATACGAAGATTAAAGCAATTTAATTAAAAGTACAAATTAATGCCAAAAGCCCTCGGTTGATATAACATTTAATCATTCAAGAACAAGAAAATTACCATTTCAGTAAATTCGGAAAGAACTTTTAAGGAATCTGTATGTGTGCGACCCAATTTCCATATAGGCTTCATCATCCAATCACGTAAGTACGGTCTGGGTAGCCTACAAATTTTATGCCAAAGTTAAAAAGTAAAAAAATTGACGAATTGTCTCGTTCTGGTCCAATTCAATATTTGCCAATCATATTCAGTTTTTCACTTTGAATTTAATGAAATAAAAAATAAAAATTAATACAATTGTTTTTTTTTTTTTTTTTTTTTTTTTCAGAAAAATGAAATATCTGAAAATATTCACGATATGTATCAAAGCAATCAGATACGTAATCATTTTGATTAAATCGATAATCGATAAAATATTAAGTGCTTTTATTTTTCACCTGCAAACTACGACATTCCCAAAATCGTGTATTGCTTTTTTATATTTTTTAATTAGTTCATTATCCATTTTATCTAAGGAGACCCCCATCGCTGCCTCTAAAAAATAAAGCAAATGTAAATTATACTATTACAAGGAGAGTGCCCCAACTTTGGGTCACGGATTTTCCTGTAACTTCGGGATATTTTCTAATGTTGAAATATGAAAAACGCCGCGTGCATTCGGCCTAATGCTCGATTTTTCAAAAGTTACGAGCTCTTTTATCGAAAATCTAAAAAAAAATCGATTTTTGTTTAATCACTTATAACTTTTCAACAGTTAATTGTAAAGTACTTTAACTCTCGGCATTTAAAAAGTGAGATTAAATCCTATCGATTAAAAAAAGGGCATCCAAAAATCTTTATTTGATCAAAAGTTATGGTCCAACAAAAAATGACCATTAAAATATCATAAAAAGTGCATTGACGTAAATTTTACTTATTTTAATTAAATTTATTCTTTGTTTGACTATAACTTTGGAACAAATAAAGATTTTTGGAAAAAATTTTTTTCAATCTATAGGATTTGATTTCAGTTTTCGAATACCGGGAATTAAATTACTTTACAATTAACTGTTGAAAAGTTATAAGTGATTAAACAAAAATCAATTTTTTTTAGATTTTCTCTAAAAAAGATCATAAGTTTGGAAAAATTGAGCGTTAGACCGAACAGACGCTGCTTTCTTCATATTTTAACATTATTACAAAATATAACTCAAAGTTATAAGAAAATCCGTGACCGAAAGTTGGGCCCCCTCCTTGTTAGTCAGAAATAAGAATTCGATAAAATGACTAATGAATATTACCACAGATGACATTTAACGTCAAGTCTGATGTGAACGGTAGCAAGCTTTTCACAGTTTCTTTCCCTTCCTGTTGAAGGTTTTCAAGAACCTTTTTCGATTCATCGTTTATGACATTGACGTACTTTTTTAGAACCTCAAAGTGAAAAGCATTTGTCAAAATTTTCCTCCTGTGCCGCCATTTCTCACCTTGAAAAAGAAAATTCTATAAAAATCGTCATCCCGACTTATTGCGTTGAAGAATGAATCGTACCTGTACTTGTTAGCAGACCAGTTTTCAACCATGGATGAAAATAATTATATACGTAACCTTTATCGATAGCTTTTTGGCTGGATAGTAATATCTAATTAGAAGCAAAAATATATGTCTTATCGATGATCTTGTACTTAAAAGATGAAAAAATTTCACATTGATACTTGTAATTTACAGCAATTTTTATAAAATGATAAAGTTAAGAAAATATCTGTTGAACAGAAATGATTAATCTACAATTAAATGATAAAGATTTTTTTAATCGAATCATGCAAAAAGGTATCTTAGCTATTATATGATCGTATATCATATAAATAAGTAGTTAGAAAAATTAAATCGATTGATTAAATAATGACTTATCACTTTTTTAAAGTATGTCAGATTTTTACAACAGGAAACTTATTATAACAAAAAATCAAAGTCTCAAGAATATTTTGCCAAAGAACTTGAACTATTACCATAATACTGAATATTCATATATCTGAGAAATACCAAGAATTAAAAAATTCATCCTATATTTATAACGCTCCTAGACAGTGTTTAATTTTAGACTGTGAATAGAACATTAACGAGTGGTGTATGTTTTGTGTTTTTTTTTTACTGTGCTGATTTCGATGGATTTTATTAACGTAAACTCTGGGTGCAACAGGACCAAATAATTATGTTATAAATTAAATTTAAGCGTAGGCAGCAATAAAATTTGTGACTTAATTTTTGCTTCGTCTAGAGTCCGTTAATACACATCAACCTTAAAATAATTAAAGAAAACCTCTTAAAAATTTACCTCTACATCATCTGGATGCCGAATAGAAATTACAGGCGAAAAGAAGTACCAAAGTCTTGTAATTGGATAATACTTTGTAGTTACTTCACGGAGTTTATTCCAAAGAACATCTGAAAGTAAATTTTAAGAAAATATTTTCGAATTTTATATGGTTTTAGTAAATTTGATTTTTCAATAAATAGATCAAATTCAAAATTTCAAATTTAGTTTTATTTTCGCTAGTTTTATCAAATGGATAAATATCAACCGTTACATAAAATTACTTATCTTAAAAGTGTGCTCTAATTGTATAAGATAAAAATTATCTATTTACTAACAAGACTGAACCTAATTCCATTACCATGAAACGTCAAACTATAAAAAATAAATAATAGAGTGATTCGTAATCATTTTTTCACAGTTTATATACTTAAATTTTCAATAAAAATATAAAATTTTTCTACAAACTGTGACAATTTTTTCAAGCAATCATTTCATTTACTATTTACATCAAATATTTAACGACAACAAAATTAAACTTCCCATCTCTGCTGTCAAAAAATGATTTTTTATTGCCAACGTTTCGAAGAGATTATTTACGTTGACAATCGCAAATCCGACTGCCTCGGCAAACACTTAGTCACATTGTTATTTACCACCAGTGATACTTTTACTACCTGAACGCATATCCCTAAAATGCAGCAAGTTCCCAAAAATAGGGTACGCAGTCATCCCCGGTAATTTGTTCGCAATTCTTCCTCTCCTACTGTATCTTGTCAGAATATGAAAAAGCGCAAGTGCCGAAATAATCAGCCACAAGGAAATCGTCATTTTTCTGCAACTTGATCCGCTTAAGTCATCAAGAACAGCAACAATAATAGACTTCCCTTCGCGTCGCTCTACGTGAATCTGAACTGTGCTGTTCGCGCTGTCGTATTGTGAGGTTGAATTGAAATTTTTGAAAGAAATCGATTCGACGCACTCGAGAGCTGATGCCGATCTGGTATAGAGATTTCCTTGCCGCGCACTATTTTACGACCCGCAGAAGCCGCGAGCGGAGATATAAATATACGTTCTTGCATTATATGTTGCAGACTAAGACTATTAAAAGAGCATTTTTATCATTCAGCTAACATTGAAGTATCCTCATCGATATTCAAAGTGATCTGGCTTCTTACCAGGAAAAACTGAGAAAATTGCAGTGATTTTTAGATTCGAGACAAAAAATTCTGTAAAAATGAAAAATTATCAAAAATACTTCGGGAACAAGAGAAATGATAAATTACATTTAAAAAGCAGGGGGGTGATAAATATAGAAATCTATAATGAACAATCAGAGAGATCGTAGTAAAATAATAAGCATCTATATTTCAGAGATCTTTCTAATAGATAATTAAAGACATTAATTATTTAAATAATGTATGACTAAGTTGAGAAAGTGTGATAATAAACTTGATGAATACTTAATATTAATCAAAGCAAACATCTAATTTTTCTTATTCAAAACGCGTAATCTACATTAGCTATGAAATATTAGACAAGGTATGGTTTGTATACATAAGAATTGTACACATATTAATTGTGCATAATTCTTATGTACACAATTAATATGTGCACAAACCATATCTTGCCAAGTATTATTAGTAACGTGTTTTTTAGAGTTCCTTTGTGTATAATTAATTGTAGTTCAATTCAAGTTGTTTATATAACTTAACAATATAAAAAGTAAAAGTTTAATAGTATATAACGTACCTAGGCCAGTAAAATAAGAAATGTCGCAGATCACACGTAATTGTCGGCCGAGGCGAAGCCGAGGTTGACAAACGCGTCATCTGAGGGTTTCTTTTTTACTGACCAAGGTGTGTATACTATACATATATGAAAAATAGTATACACACCTTGGCCAGTAAAAAAGAAACCCTCCGATCACACGTTTGTCAACCTCGGCTTCGCCTCGGCCGACAATTACGTGTGATCTGAGACATTTCTTATTTTA
>UCOM01001785.1:0-35075 GCA_900474385.1 Ormyrus pomaceus
GGGGGGGGGGGGCGGCAGCTCTCGTGTTACGAGCGAGCAAGAAAATTATAAGCCCGCGGCATAACGGCGGAACGAACGCGGCCGCGAGCTTATGGGCGGCGGCGTCTTGTAGCGGCGGCCGCTCTTTAAAATTCATCCTAATGTTACGGCCTCGCGAGTTACGACTGCCGGCTAATAACCCCTTGTTTACACGGCAGGAATCGTTAGTTTGCAGAGGACCGCCGGATTTCGAACGCTAATGATTATCGTCGCGGTAGTAAGATTTAGCCCGCGTCCCGTGATATTGCAGCCGCCGTTTGGCAGGAAGCGGGTCGCGCAGCCCGCTAAATAGGGGGCTTGTTTTCCTCGGAAATCCGGCCTTTTGGAGATACGCTCTTTGCGGTGCTTTTCGAATTGATTGTTCTTTTTTTTCTGTGGTACTGATATAAGCGGAAGTATTTAACGGGGTTGTGGGTCGGTAAAATGTTGGCGATTAATTTTTCGGTTTCAGCTAAACTATTGGTTTACGTTGGCTTTGAATATTTGGAGAATTCTATTGAAATAGCTGGAGAATTCAAACGTACAAAGCGAATTCCGATTTTACGAGGTATTGAAGCTTCCAAATAATCGAGTATCAAGTTTTGCAAAAATTTTATCTTTGTTATCTTTTAAAGATGTAATAAAGATCTTATCGAAAGTGAACCAGCCGACGCTTCCCGACATAGTTTTGTCGAGAGTTGATAAATTATAAAATTTTACTTCATAGTACGTCTTCTGGAAATCTAGACAATTTTTCGATTGTTGCTTATCGCTTATTTTAATTAAAATTAACTAAATGATATAAATTCATTTAACAAGTAATTTCATCCGAAATTTAAACATCATCAACTATTTTAATTGAAATACATTGTACCTGTGAAAGAATCGTAGAACGAGAGCGAGAGAAAAACAAGCTCCCATCAAAATCACTGCATGAGATGAAATGAATGGAAAACATAGATTTCGATTTCGAACCGAGTTTGGAGAGCTTACTCTACGTTGTTTAGAGAACGCATACGAATGTGTAAACATAAACTCGTTATTGACGTTTCGGCTCTTGCACAGCAGCACGGCAAAGGAGAAAAGGATTTTTGAAGCTTCCGGGCAATTCCAGAAATAACCGAAGCTTTTAAGGGGATGTTAAAGATAATCAGGTTTTCAAACCGAATAAAAAAACAAATTGAGGCCACGAATTCGAAAGGCTAATTATTTTTTTACCCGATTAGAGCGTTGTAGCGCGGGTAAAGCGCTAAATCAAGCCGCCCTCCTAAAATATTTACTTCAATTTAAGTAAGAGTAATTACATTGTCGCTGCCGAGCGTAAATATTTGTACTGGTTCTTGTTAAATAAGCCAGTTTGAAAAGCGGAAAAAAGCGGCAAAACACAAAGCGCAAAATGAAAACGCGAGAGAGGACAACAAAATGATTTGCCGGCCTTCTGAAATATTCATTATCGCAGCCCGAATGAAATGCAAATAGACAAATTCAAATCAAAGCGCACATTTATAAAGCCGGGGCTGAAAAGCAATTGGAATCGCTCAAAGCCCGGGCTGGAATTCGGCGCACGCGGAGCTTAGTTTTGACAAAGTAATCGATTATTCGAAACTAATTAAAGAGCCGCGAGCAGAGAATAATTAATCAGCAAGTTAAGGGCGGATGCGGGCTGTTTTTCATTAGTGAATTTCGCTGCAGTGGAGGCTAAACCAGCAAACTCCAGCTGGAGTACTGCCGCCAGAGGGGCCGCTGAGTACCTCTCTCTCTCTCTCTTCCCCTCTCCCTCTCGTCGTTGCTGCAGCAGCGTTGATCTTGCGTTTCGCCAGTGTCAAGGTAAACCGCGTTTCGCGTTGTTACCTCCTGATAACACTAATCTGTAGTTACTGGCGCGCAGGTCGATACACCCCTCGAGGCTTTCCTGTACGCGCGCGCGCCTCCCCCTTTGCCGCATTAAGTGTTAGGCGCCCGCGCAAAGCCGCGATGTATATACGTCGTCGTCGTCGAAAAGCGGCAGCCCCGAGCTCGCGATTAGGCGTGCCGCTGCTGCTGCTGCTGCTTCTTCGGCAAAGAGCAACTTTCCGAACTCTCTGCTTCTTTTCCGCCCTGTTTTCACTCGGCAAATTCCACGCCATTCGGACCGAATTCTTCGCCGAGTATTATTAGCTTTATGCAGAACCCCCCTGCGAACTTTTCGAAAACTTACCCCCGTAGAATTCTTCCGCCGGCATACGTGCTTTTATTTGCAAATTACCTCGCCGGATGAGCCGGGAGCCCCTGTTTTCGTGAGTTCCTCCTATCCAGTAGTTATTGTTCAGAGTTTTCTTTGATTTTCCACAGTTAGTTCGCCGCTCAATTGATTCAAAATGTATCGTAACGACGAGAAACGGTTTACCGATATTTTTCTGCAAAACAGTCGGCAGCTTCTCTCCGCAAGCTTGTTTTTATGATGCAGCCGACACGATAGAAACGCAGAAGCGTAGGATAACCCAAACATTAGAGATAAATCCGCGAGTCGGCCGTAATTCGAGCTATAGGGTGGTCGCGCGAGTTTCGTAGCCTCTATTTCAGGATAATGTCGCCGCACGCTCGGACCGCACGCCCTGCCAACATATATTTCCCCCCCGAAGCACCGAGCTCTTTGCTCTTTCGGCTCGTCACGTTTTAATTCCACGGTGATTACGCAACGCGCGTATCGCGCCAACGGCCGACCGACGCCCCTCCCTCTATCTTTCATTCGGACGACATTGTCGGTAGTGCGCCGCTCGCGAGGGTAATGACGCCGGACAAGGCAAAAACGGATTATGCAAGATTGATTTTTCTCCCATTTTCGAGAGCCGCTTTGAGTTATTCCGCGCGCCGCTGCGCGGCTGCGTTATTATATGCCGGCGCAGCAAAATTCAATTGGGTTCGGCGCGAGAATCAGCCCGCTGTTACATTTACGAGGCCGCGGAATTGCTCGAGTGTGCGCCTGAATTTTTTTTTTTTTCCGGCTCTGCCAATTAAAATGCGTCGCTTTTTTCGAACGAAACGGTTATTATTTGCGGACGCTTGTAAAAATGCAACGGACAGCCGCTGACGAAAATTATTGCGTTCATTCCTGATTTTTTAAATTTGTGATTTTTAAATTAGATTTTTTTGCTTAAAATATCCGTTTTTTTTATATTTGAAAAACATATTTTTTATATTCATTTCTGGTTGAATTTTACACTTTGAATTGATCCACATAACTGTTTATTTCAGTAACTTTTTTCAGTAACCAAGAATATGGCCAAAAAATCTTAAAAACTTGTATCAAGGATAATCTATTTTGATACACATAAACTATATAAAGATTGATCACAATTTCTTCTTCAGATTAATATTTTTGGATAATGTCATTATTGTTTTTAAAATTTTTCAATAATAAAAGTTTCCGTCAGAAATAAATTTATATCCAAATTCGTCGCCCTCCATAAAATAAAACTTACATAAAATTTAAAATTTTGTATGCCGAAATATACTTTTCAGAATTACAAATTTTTTGAGTTCTTTTTTTTATAAAACTTGCGCAAAAGGTATTAAATATTATTCAAATCGGAATGTCACAGGAGAAAAATTCAATTCAATACAAAAATAATCAAAAATCTTCACCATTTTCAACTCATGTAACTTCTTCTAGGTAAAAATTTGAATGATTACATAAATTCAATTTTTATTAAAAAAATATTTTTCTTTGTCAAAAATCTGTAAATTTAACTAGTAAAAGATGCTTCTATCGACAGCTAGACTTTTAACGAAAATTGGAATAAAAAACTATATACTATCGGTCTACGTATTTTTTTATTAATAAAAAACAATCTTTCTGCTACCTGGTAGCCCGCTCAGGTTTTTAAAATTTTTTTAAAAAACAGTTACAAAATAGTTTTACAAGTCAAACTTACAATAAGTAAATAGCCTTACAATGAGTCGTGAGAATAATCATTATAGTCAATGTTAAAAATTTTACAATTTGACGTCCTTTTATTGCACAACCAAACACGTTTTTGAAACACGAGAAAGTACTATAATTTTAATCTGTCATTCGTATCCAGTTCTATTTAAAAGCCATTATAAGCATCTTAATTATCGCCCGGTAATTTCTATAATTCAAAACTCTCGATATGTAATTTTCTAACCAAAGCCAAATTTTCTCAATTATTCCATTGGCATTGCCGTCGACCTCTCTTCGATATTACTTTCTCCCCTTGCGCATCAGCCTATCTCGCTCTGGCTTCAGTGTTTCATCTCTGGCCGGAGAGGTAGATGAAACGCGGAAAGAGAAAGGGGAGGGTGGGAGACTTTATACCCCGAGCGCGCGAGTTAACACGAGGTAGAAACTGTCGTAACGGCCACGTGTGGAAGAACTTTAACAATTATATTTAATACGATCTCGGGCCCGCGGCGAACCATTACATGCTACTAGATACCAATAGTAGTTCGAAACTTGTCCTCGTATCCCGCGGAGCGCGGAAAGAAGACGACAGCCAGCCAGTACGGCTTTGTACGTGGCCGAGAGGGAGAAAGAGAGGAGGAGAGAGAGATGAGAGAAGCCCAGGTATTCCCTTCTTGCGGCACTCGAAAGCCTGTACCGCTATGCGGCAGAGTCTAATCAAATTTAATAACTTTTGTGCCTCTCCGTTCCTGCGCTTTCTGTCTTTGTCCCCGGCTGCATTTTGTAGGCGCGACCGGTCGCCTTTTATCATCCTTTTTTCCTCGCCGTCTCTCTTTTCCCCTTCCCGGCCGCCCTCGAGGCTCAATTTACGTTACAAACTTGGGAGCTCCCACCGAATGGAGCAGATTTATGAGACGAACATGCTCGCCGATCCTTCCAATCGCTTCCAGAGTTTATATTTTTGGATGAAAGTACGCCGCTCGCGCGCCCGCCGTACTTCCCCGATCTTATTATACCGCTACTTATGTACTTTTTCTTTCGCAATTTTCTTTCTGCCGGACTACAGTTACTGCCGCTGCCGCCGCTGCTGCTGCTTTATTTCTTTGCTCGAGAAAATTATTGAGGGCGAATTCTTTTTTAGTTTTTATTTCTGCGCAGCAGAATAAGAGAAAGACAGACGTTGTTTGAAAAATGAATATGTGCAATGAATTTTTTATCAAATAAAATAAATTAAAATGTTATATTTTCTACAGTCGAGTAGTTTTGAAAAACTTCATCCAGTGCCTAACGACCTTAAATTTTTAGTCAGACTCGTTCGAAAGTAAAACTTTACAGATCAAGTTCTTGAGAAAAATACTTGGCAAAAAACGGCTTACCATCCGCGAACTTTATAAATAAATCTTAAATTTTTAGCAGGTCTTCCGGCTGCGTTCCTCCCTTTTTGTTGAATAAGTATATATATATACGTAGGAGCTTGCAGGCAAAAGAACTCGCCTCTTGACATTCGTCCCCAAGGACGGCGCACCGCAGTTTCTCCGGATCCCGCGCAAAATGGTGGAAAAGAGACTTCTTTCTCCTGGCGAACGTTCCCCAGGGGGGTGGGGGGGGGGGGCGGAATCTCGAACGAAAAAAAAAACTCGGGCCACGGGCATCCCGTAGCTTGATCTTGCTTAACGGGACGATAAAAATATACGCGCGGACCGTCGTAAAAGATGTACTTCGATGGCGGGGGTCGCGAAGTACTGCTGGAGGGAGAGAGATTTGCATTCCACGGCTTCGAAATTTCCACTGTATGTACATGCATAAAAAGCGGGAGAAAAATAGGGGTCCGCGGCTGCTGCTGCTGCTTCTTCTTTGCGCTTATCCCCCGTACGTCACGGCTGCGGACATATACGCACACCTAGGATAAGGAATCTTTTACGTCGAGTCCCGAGATATCTCTCTCTCTCTCACTACTTGCTCGCGGTGGGGGCGAGGAGTTTCTTGCCCGACGCGCGGTCAAGTTTTTCTCCCGAGTTTCCGCGGATGAGTGCGGCTGGTGGAGCGTCCTTTTCCCCGCGGAGTTCGCCGTAGTTCGCTCGTCTCTGCGGTTTTCTGAAGAGTAATAAGTCATTATTTGCTGCTTCGGAGTCCACTGCTTTGTTGCGGATAAAAAATTTGTTCGAGCAACTGTTTATTCGCGGGAATGAGGATGCAGAAATTGTTTAAACTACAACGTTTTGCCAATGGCGCTGCGGGTAATCGCTAATTATGTGCGAAAGCTTCTATTGCTCTGCTTGCTTTCTTTATGAACGTGTATGCAGCCAATACGTGCTTGCCATATATCCGCATGATGTTGAACTAAGCACATGATGCCGCTCAAACTATCAAGAGATACCGCAAACTTGCGACAGGAAATTACACATTGCCGTACGGCTTTTGTGAATATAATCATTTGACCTAAACGACTCAAACAAAAGTAGTGTTCGATTCATTTACGTTTTTAAAATTCTTATTTATATTTTTATGTTAGATTTGTTTAAAATAACACAATGAATTAGCCTCTAAGCAAAAATAACAGCTATATTCATGTATATTTCATTTTCTAACAAGGAATAAAGTTTACAAAAAGCAAACTCTGCATCTTTAACTAGAAAACTATTATTTCGGAGGATTATTTTCAAAGTAATAATAACGGCAGAGCAAACTGATCCTCGAAAAGATAATAAAAAATACCAGTAAACGGGGTTCCGCAATCAATGAATACTCACGTTACGTTTACAAAAGCAGTAACGAACATCATTGCTTGAAAAATCATAAATTTTATTTTCCGCAGAAACTACATTCAACCGAAAACTCGTAAAAAAAATTCTCTGCCGCGAACTCGAAAGAAAAAAAAACTGATTTTTCTCCTCCCGTCGAGTGACGAAGTAATAGTTGGAAAGACCGGCGCGTGATTCGGAATACCGATAAGACAGACGAAAGAGATGCATCTCTCTATATGCGTCGATCCGTCCGCTCTTAGAAGAGAAACTTTTTCGACCATCGATTTCCCCGGCCGCGGACGTTCGCGCAGCGCGCGCCCAAGCAACCGGTGTGTCGCGAGGAAACGATGCGCACACATATATGTATATATATATCTGTAGCGGAGCTGAAATCACCCCGGGGAGCAGTTCCAAGTTCACACGTTCGATTTACGTCGAAAAAAGCCGACTGCTACATCGATCGGTCCTCTCGTTTTCGCGGAATAATGCGCTCGTTCCGCGAGACGAATGAACGGCCGATATATGCAGCCGGACGCGGGGCGCCAAATTTGAATGGACTGCCTGCGGAGCGCGGATTTGGCTATACCGCGGGCGCGCCCCCCTCTCCCCCTGTCCGCTAGATTTAGATGTCGCGGGGATAACCGTCGAGGATTTCCGCGGAATACGAGCGCACGAAGATGGAAAATCCCGGCGTCCGTTTTTCTTTCGCTTATAAGCGCCCCGCAAAAGCACGGGCCGTCGCTTTTTTCGCGCGTGCTTTGTTTTCGTTTGTAGCGGCTCGCGGACTTTTTTCTCCCCCTCGCGCGCGCGCGAGAGAGAGAGAGAGCCGGTACTTCTTGTTTCGAGGATCGCTCGTTTGCTTTACTTCTCCGGGAAAGCGGCATCAGCTTACGCGGCTGTTTTTTTTTCTTTTTTTTTGTGCCGCGCCGTTCTGCTCGTAACGCCGGCAAATGAAGATTTTACTATAATTATTGTTCACGTGTTTGCGTTCAAAATTCTGCGAAAAGGGAAGAGTCTAAGGTTAATGGTGGGATTTGCATTGAAATGAAGCTCCGCGTATAATCTTACTGATTATTTCGAGAACTTTTCTACAATTTTCAGAAGAAAGTCCAGGATTCTGGTGTACGTTTATATGAACACTATCGAATAAATTGGAAATTGTTTTGCTTTCATACATCTAAAGAGTATATCCATCTAATAAAATACCTTGCTTTCAAAAGTTTCCGTTTATCAATCTATACGAAATTTTACTACGTGCTTCCCAACAGCATTCTCTTCTAGAGGGTGAAAGACATGCATATATGCATTTGATAAATGCATATATGCATGTCTGGATTATTATATTGTAGTTTCGCATTTCAATGGAATTCCAAATTATGGAAGTTCATAAACATTTATATAGCAAACTCAGTCATACTTTCTTTTTAAATTGTCTTATTTTCATCCAATGTATATTACTTTAGTAAAATGCAATCCTTTTATTATGTATAAATAAAATTAATTCCTACATTTTTTATTTCAGGTAAGCTAAATTCTCTTCATAATTTCTGGAAATTTCGGTGAGTTAAATTTTGAAAACTATAACTATTTTACTTTGAAATTAATTAAAACATATTAAATTAAAATTTCAAGAGAATAATTAATACAACTTAATGCAAAATTATTTAATCAACAAAATAAACGGAGCTGCAATTTTCTTATATAATATTAATTTTGATTATTCATAATATTTATTTTTTCTTTTTACAAATCAATAACCACATCAAAAACTATGCCTTTCTAAAAAAAAACGTCTCTTGACGACAAAATCATTCCTACGAATGAAGTAACAATTAGGACAGCTCGTCTTTTGGTAGCCAGAAAAAATCGAGCGGCAGACGGCGACCCCCGTCGGGGTTGACGTTCCAACAGGTCGAGAGAGAATAATATAGGGGTGGAGGGGGCAATATCCGCGGGCACATGTCAATGGCCCGGGCGCTCGTACCCGTATATAAGCTGGCCGGGGGGCCCATATGTAGGTCAGCCTTGACTGCGACACTACGTGCCCCGCGAGCCGAGCCAGGACTCACTCCTGATCCTCACGTTTCGAATTTAAGCGCACTGACACTGCGCAGCTGGTCCCTGCAGCCTTTTTCCTCGCCTCCGCGCGCTCGAAAGATCAAGTTCGCCGGCTAATTCCGCGAGCGCCAGAATAGTTCTCTCGTAAAAATTACGGTCAGTCGTCAGGAAAGTTTGACGAGCTATAAATGGCGCTGTCGTCGATGTTAAAGTGATTTACGGTCAAGATGCCGCGAGACGTTTATTTCAGATTTCAATCAATTCGAGCCTTATAACTTTATGGTTCGAGGAGAGCTAATTTTGCAATGGCTGGGAACGGAAAATCAGATTCAGATCATTTACCACAAAATGACTTTCTTAAAACTGAAACATGTTTTCAGAATAATTATATCAATAACATAATTAAAGTTAAATTAATTTAATTAATTAATAATAAAATAGTTTTTAACAAAAACTAATAATAATTTCACTTTCATTATTCAATAAATTTTTAAGAAATATTTGACTGCCAACATGAATAAAAATGTTTAAGTAGTATATTCAAAGTTTAGTCATCCGCCGTGCATATTTAGATACTTTACAAAACTTTTAATAAAACTTTGACTGTTATTTTTCCAGCTATGGTTTCACTTAAGACGACGAGAATTGTTTCAAATTTATGCTAATGATATGCGTAAGTGCAAGTATTATTTTAGGAACTTTACTTTTCACGTGAATTTCATAAATATATAGGTCACGGATTTTTATTTCATGCAACTGTAAAAAAACTTTCAACCAATATTTTGCCGATAATTTGAGAAAAAACTCTGTTTTGGAGTTACGCCTGAATGCTTCGAAATTCTAGACGTTCCGTCGAAATGCTACTTCCGTCGAGAGAAGACATGCCCGCGCTGCTGAATTTTCTGGGTGTACCTAATTTGATCATCGACTTTGCGGAATGCAACCGCACAGAAGTGCATCTTTCCGTTTGATTCTTCATTTAACGTGCAATATTAAGCTTGGAAATTTATTTCCCGTTGATTATTCAAGCTCCCGAGTAAATAAAGATGACGCTCTTAGAATTGAACGTATTTGGGCGTCTATTTTTCGTAAAGAATTTTGACTTTAAACTCGGCGAGGATCGATACGCGGCTTGAAAACCGAATCCTATACCAACAGATAAAGCATCCCTCGCTATCTTAGAACTAGTAATCACGGTAAAACGCGTTCGAGCGGAGTCTTCCTCTATACGGGTGCCGAATCGATCGAATCACTCTGCAGGCGCGTCTACAACGCGGTCCCTTGAACAAGTTTCGTAATACATCCCGCGACTTCATTTGCGAGTTTAAAAAGTCGATAGCGTTTTCAAAAGACTCTTTTCGGGGTGGTTTTTAAATTTAATATTATTAATCTTGCTTGCTGCGTGCTTTTGCGATGTAAAGTACATCTTTGAAGGGAAGCTTAGAAATTTGAAAAAATGTAATTATTTTTTTTTAGAAAAAAAATAATTAAATTTAGCTCTTGATTTAGCTTATTAAATATTTTTTTTTATAAGTGCAAAAACGTGCCTTTAAGGATTTATCTTACCTTTTAACGAGTCATTTGATGTAAGTTCTTGAAATAGTTTGAGAAAAAGGATCTTTTGAATTTTTAAACCATTATTATTATGCATTAAGATTATATTAATTTTATCTAATACGTTTAAATTTTTTTGTTTTTATAAAACCAACCACAACTTTTTATACATCAAAATTCTTTAAAATGGAAATTTTCATTTTTCGATTTTTAACATTGTTTTACTTTGTTATTTTCTATAAAAGTAAAAAAATGTAAAGAAAAAACTATTGAAAACAATTTCAAATAGAGAAAATGGATTTTGTGTATTAATTCGTTTGTACTTCTTTCACATCCTTTTGTGAAAAATCTTTTTGTCTTGCTGCAAAATGCACTTATAAAATAGGTCAATCTGCTTGTTGCATTCGCCTTATATTTATATGTATCTGCTTTGAGAGACTGTGCTTTTAAAGTAAGGAAACTCTTAGAAATTGATTTCGAAGAAAATAAACTTAATTAACTGCAATTTTGGAAGAATGCATTTAATAATAAATAAAATGTTATCCATGCTTAACAAATTCTAAAAATAGTTTTTACAGAAATAGAAAGATTTTAAAAAACAAACCTTTTCGTTGAATGAATTACTCTTTGTATTCTTTAACTGATGTTTATTCACTACAAATTAAAGATGTTATTATCTGCAAAAATATAAATTAATTCTAATCAAGTCGGTTATTTATAAATAAATAAATGTTACTTTGAAAAGTACACGTTTGTTTAACATTTTTGTAAAATCAGAAATGTAATGGATGGTAATTAAGGTAGGAAATCCACACTGAAATTAAGAGCAAAATTGGCTTACATTAAAAGCGCATTTGGCTGTTCTCATTTAAAAAACAAATTCTTCCTCAAAATTATCTTTTTTCTGCTTCTCCGGCGCATCCCTAAAATTTTCCCAACAAATCGAGTCCGCTAATTTATCAAAGCAAGCATTACAGCCGCAGGCCGCGAAGCCGTTTAACCAAATTGATCGTCTATCGGAATGTAAAGAAAGAAGCCCGACTGATTAAGCGAGCCTGCGGGGTTTTAGGATCGTTATGTGCTTAAATGTTTGCTTTGAGGACGCTCGGCGGCGGCGGAGGTCGAGGCGATCAACGGCGCAATGAAATTACGCGTGCGGCACGCGGTATAAGGACAGTGGCGGTCTCGAGCGCCGCATCCCTGTACAATAATGGAACCCAAACAGAATACTAATAGCCGTGAATCTAATTACAGGAACCAGCCTGCCCACCTCCACTTCCGCCCCACCTTATTGCCGCGACTAAACCCGCATGCAGCTCCACTCGCTCGTTGTAGGTCGAGCCTCGAAGCCTAATTGACACGCGTAAGAAGGTTATTAATTAAACGCATCAAGGCTACCGGCTCAAAGTCACACGAGCACTCTGGGCTTCTCTTACGAGACTCCTGTAAAGAGGGCTTCACCTGCGGGTAAACGGATTTTTGCCTAATTTATGATTTATGGGATGGGTAGTACACATTTAAAACGATTATTGGCAGTGACTTGTTGGAAAACAAGATTTTTAAATACTCGGGATATATATAATTGAGTAATTGTTGGGTATTCATTGAACAGATGATCGTCATTTATTGGGTTATTAAATCAAATAACTTTTTAGTTTCAAAAAACTTTCAACTTTATCAACATAAAAAAGTTCTATTGTTATTTTATTTTTCCTTATTACAAAAACATATTTTGTAAATGTGCCATAACATCAATGCACTCATACAGCTGGTTTTAACCAGCTAAATATCTGTAATCTCCAAGTATTTATTTTACACAAACGAGTGAACATAATTATGGCAATCAACAACGCATCTATTAAAGTTTAAAAGGGCATAAAGTCCTTTCAGCATTATAACCTTCGATCTAAAATTCTAATAGCCGCGCTGTTTAATTTCAAATGGCGTCATAATGATCGTAAAATTTTATTCCTCTTTTGCCCGTTGACTTTACTATTGCGACGCTTATAAAAACACTCAAACACATATACATAAAAGAATATACGAGCCCGCGAGCAAAAAATCTCCCAAGTTTTAATTACAAAAGAGACGTAATTTCGCCACCATAATTAAATTAAAATGCATTAAAAATCGCGGCTCGAACTTCGTCCCATTTGTTTCCGCCCTCTCTTTTCCTGATTTCCCTTTCCCCCCGAGTGTCTCCCAGCGCCGATGTAATCAGTGTAAATTTAATCAGAACTCCTCGGCGCCGAAAAAGAATCGAGTTTCCAGCGTTTCCTGCCCGGCGAGATAATCTCCGCTCCCCTCGGCGGCCGCGAATATTATATCCTCCTAACCGCATCTTAATCCGCGCCTAATTTTACGACGATAATTTTCCCACTCGAGAAGTGCTGCACTCGGCGGCGGCCTCTATTTGCGCTGTAAACACGTGGGATTTAAAGCGCCGGGACTTAAGGGAGGGAAATCCGGCTAGTCGAACTTTACCGCTATTTCCCTGCTCTCCCCAGTTACAACTCGCCGCAGCCGCGCGTAAGAGCTGGAAACGAGGAGCGCCGCGCGGATAAAATGAGGAATATGGAGTACAAGAAAGAGATAAGAAAAGCGAGATAAAAGAAGCTGGCTCGAGTGCGCGCGAAAGCAAAGACCGTCGCACTCTCCATCGAGCTTTCTCGTTTCCTCTTCAAGAGCCTCCGCGCGAGTTCACCCTCTCACCCTTTCAAAGGCTCTTTTACTTCTCGCCCCTCCCCTCGCTTTCGATCGCTTTGTCGCACCTTTCCTCCGCCCCCCCTCCACATCGACAACTTGTTCTGGCACGAGTGCTCGCTCGTTAAGATACCGCGGCAACTTACGGCAAAGTTCCCGATACTTTGCGCAAGCTCACGAGATACTCGAGGCCGGGACGGCCCCCGAGTAAACCGGCGTCGAAATCTCGCCGGGAGTAGCTCTTGTCGGAAGATTTTTCTCGCGGCCGAGGATCAATTCCGCTGGCGGACTATTTTTTCAGCGGGGAACTTGCCTCTCCCGCGCGGAAAGCTTCATTGCGAAGTGGAGGATTAGTTTTCGTCGAGTTAGTTCTTGTTATCAGTTGAGTCATGCAGCTTTTAACCCAGTTGGTATAACGCGAGAACGTAATACACTTCTTTTCTATTTAACAGCTCGCTCTGTTTGCGGTCCCGTTTCGTGTTAATTCGTAGCAAAGGTCTGCAGCCGTGCGTTTTGGTAAACAAAGTATATTATGTAAATTGTTATAGAGGTGCTTGCGCCTTGCGAAAATTAAGGAGCCACCAAAGATACCGTATGAAAATTTCATTCAAGTATAATACATATGAACGCATGAACAATTGTGAGAACAACGTTATACTTTTGTGTTGCGTAAGTTACGTAAGCAAAATAATGTGATACTTATCACATATTTATCTTGAAATAATTTCGAGCTTTTCTGACTTAAAATAATATTATCCAAGCAATGAAAATAGCACTGTATACGAATAAACGTCTTGACCAAAGTCAATGTTGAACACCTCTTTAATTCCCCAATTATAATAATTTATCAATTTGTAATTTATCAATTGAAATTTAGATCTAAAGTACAATTTTTACTCGTAGAAATCCAAATATATTCTGCCCTACGTACTGTTTGCAGCAATGGTAGAGCAATACTTCTCCCAACTTCTTCCTGTTTCTCTTTCATCGTCCTTCTCCGGCTTCGTTGAACGCTGGACTCACGTAACGTAATAACATAATACACGTCCGTTCGTGGAACACGAACTGGCCTGGTCAAACTGGACGGGAAGATAGTTAGCCAATATGGCCAGCAGCCGTCTGCACGTTGCTGTAAACGAAAGGAGGAGAAAGAGAGAGAGAGAGAGAGAGAGAGGAGGGAGGGAGGAGAAGGAGTTGCCTGCATCAAGGCGAAAGTGCCACCATCCTTTCGATCTAGCTTATATCGAAGGGACAAAGGGAAGAACTAAATGTCGTTCTTTAAAGTTGTAATTAACTGTAATTTACCAATTTCGTTTATTTTTGCAGATTTTATTCTATTACTGTTTCCTGATAAATTTAGATCTATTTTATTTTATTTTAGTAGTTCGCGAAAGAGTAACATTGCTTCTAACTTGAATTTTAGTACAGATTTGCAACCTGCAAGAATGTTATATTTCAGAGAAAGCTATTGTAGCATTTCTCTCGCGTTATAATACTTAGAAACTTGTAATCTTGCAAATTGGCGTTGAAACCATAGTTTTAATGCAGACTGTTAACTAAACTCGAAATATGTAATTCTCTACTACTAATACTAATGCAGTACTATTTTACTCTTTAACATTAGCCTCAACAAAATGAAAGAAACATCAATGAGTACACCAATCCTTTATTTTCATTTCTCCACCATGAGGTTGCTTTCAGCAGGTGCAGCTTCGATGGACTTCTCTCGCCCAGTCTTCACAGAATTCCTAGAATCTTTGTCACTATCAAACAATGTCTTTTTCTCGTACAGTGTCTGCTTCGCTCGCACGAGACAATCTATATTATATATCCCCGAGCTTCTCTCGCGTTTTTGTTTTTCTAGCCTAGGCTCGCTTTCTTACCTCGTTTTCTTCCGCGGCGTAAGAGCAGTTCCCCGCTTCTTCTACCTCCCTCCTCGGTCTCGTTCAGGCAGCGCCGAGAAAAGTAAATACTTTTTGAGAGCATTCGCGGCTAAAATCAGCGGAGACTGACAAAGAGCAAGTCTGGAGCTGGCTTCGCCTTTTTATTTATGATATACATTAAATACAAGAGAGTGAATTTAAAAGGCAGCTTTCGCTTAAGTAAAATTAGTCTCGCGAAGGAAAATCTGATGGTATCTCGTCTGAATTTCCATTAGGATAATTTAACTATTTCGCATTTTGGCGACTCGGGGTGATTGTCCCTGTAGATTTACTGTTCACTGAATAATCTTGAAGATTAAAATCTACGGCCATTAAACTACCTGCAATTATAAAAGAATAATTTATTGCTTTTATTGTTTATCAGATTTAAATGACTTATTCAACAATATTTTTTATTGATTTTCTAGTCCTAATGTAGATTATCTTAAAATACCTTTTAATTGTTTTTACAAATGCGACATTAAATTTCAAATCAAACGAGCTTACCTGTAAGTGACGGTTGATTAATTACATGTTGACTATCTCGGAAGCAAGTAATTACAAAAGTAATTTACAAAGTGGTTGCTTGAATGTAATAAGAGCTATATTATATTTTCTAAATTAAATAAAAATAGATTAATTTACTGAAATCTAAAAAAATATTTTACAATTTTTCATTTTTATTATCCGGAAATTCGAGGTTTCGAAATGCAGTTCATTAATCTTACACAATTTTATCCGTATACTATATATTCTAATAACGCGTGTAAGGTAAACGGTGTAAAATAAATAGTGACTCAATATTGTCGGCGGTGATGAAGATAGATATAGACAAATAGTCAGATCGACAAACAAATAAATCAAAAGGGAAAATGACATGGAATTTGTGCATTTATTTTTGGCCAAACTTATCGATTCACATGCGCATATTAGGAGGTGAAATCGAGTATTTAAATATTTTTTTAGCTTCTCTAATGATTTGGATATAAACGATTTACACGCTTTCTGAATATTTGAATTTTATTGAAGTGTGGAAACACTAGGCAAATTTGGAAGTATACTATGCTAGGGTATTTAAAAGTTTTAAAATTTAATAGAATTTACATTTTGTAAGTAAACTAAAATAAAAAGGTGATAATTACATCGAAGGGCTTTAAAACTGTTTTAATTTACTTCTTTTCAGCGCGCGTAAAAGCATTAGTTTGAATTATTGTCGAAAGTTCGTAAAGCAAATTCGCAAGGTTGGTCTAAGTGGCAGGGGATTAAGCAAAACGTTAGCGAGAAGTAAGGGATTGAGGGGTTAACTATAGGTGTAGCCTTCGCCTAAGAGATACGTAACGGAAAGGCGATCGGAGTTTCGTTACACAGCGGCTAATAGGTAGTCTCTGCCGATGACAAACAGCCAGTGGTCTCGGTCAAAGAGTAGCTTGGATCCACAGCAGGCGATTGAGCACTATCCGCTGGGGAAGGGAGGCCAGTTACAGCTTCCTGACTGGCGTCGCCTGGGACCAACGAACGAACGGCTCGAAACTCCGCGGAATTATATATAGCAGCTCACAGTTCAAAGGACGTATCGATACGTGATTAGATTTGAGGAGCAACTGCGCCGGCAGCCCCGACGTTTCTGCCTCTCCGTTCTTCCGCGCAGAAATCGTCGGCTCTTGATGTGACGGAATTGCCTTGCCGGCCAAAGTAATATCCGCGGATAATTAACGAGGCCCGTTGCGTGCGTTTTGATGGATTTCCGGGATAAGTTGAGACTTGGGGGGACCTTGCTTACGCGGCCGGCCGCTATCGATGGAGTAATTGCACTGTTTGCCCGTGATTACTAGTCTCATCCAATCAGAGACAGAGACGGATGCCGGGCGAACAGACAGACGGCAGAAAGAGAGGACAGAGGAGATGACAGAAGGAGAGAGACACCGAGCGACGACCGGGAGGGATGGGAGTCAAAGGCATTTCCTATTAGACTTAGCCAGTTTGCTGTTTCGCGCTATTGTATATTCTGATGAAGTTTCATTGAAATTGGCTAAAATAACTAGTTGTCCAAAATTGCTTTCATTGTAATCAGAGCCTTTCCATTTGAACTGCAGTTGTATATTTTTTTAAAATACCAATTTATTTTCTCCATTGATACACTTCATTGCGGAGAGTTTTAATTAAGCACGCGGAAGCAACTAATTTTCTAATTTACCTATTGAAATTGGTTAATATTAAGCCGAACAACAAGTTAATAAAAAAATTTACCAAAAATTGTTTTTAAAATTTTTATGAAACTTTTTATAACTTTTTTTAGTTCAAATCGTTTTATTTTAGTGTATTTTTAAAAATTATTTTACAATTTGAAATAAGATGAAAGCTGAGTCTTTCTCAAACAGCAGGGTATTGTTGTACAAACGTTGACTACGTGCAGTAGAAGGATCTGAAAGAATGCAATTCTTAAAAAAAAAAAAAACTTTTTTCAAAGTTTTTAAATCGAAAAATAGGCATTAGATCACATTTATTTCGGGTTTTTAAGGCAGATTTGAAAAGATCATATTTAAAAATATTTAAAAAAGCATTTTTCAAGAAAAATATCCGTAAATTACGCAATTAATTGTTAGTACAAAGTTCTGTACTGTTTGGCAAATAAAGGATTGCACAGTAATTAATAACAGGTTTAGATTTTCTCCGTTATTATATTTACATGCATTATGATTAACAAACAAATGTATTACACTGATTTTCCTTATTTTACAGTAACATACATTTTAAGAAAAGCGACTCCACATGTAAAAGCTTTTCCCGCTATCGAGCTAAAGGAAAGAATGAGCTTGAAAATAAAAATAACCTTTCTAGAAATGAAAGTCTCAAAAAGTATTTTTAGATTTGTTAAAGTACTTTGCGAGAATGGAATAGTACAAAAAACGAATTGAAAAGGAAACAAGTACTTTTCACTAACTATTTAAATGGCAGTTTTAGAAACACTTTTTTTTGTACGTGTCAGTTAAACGTTGTTTCGTACTGCTGGATAAGCAGGTCTCTTGTAAAATTAGTTTTTTGTAACTTTTACAGAGCAAATATGCGGCAAATGTTATTTAGTAAATGTTTTTTATTTACAAATACAACGATTTCTATTGATTAGAGTCACGAGATTAAATTTAAAAAATGACTATGTTTAAGTGCTTCAGAAACTTTATAGATAAGCTAAAGCACGAGAAGGGTTTTAAAACGTAAATGCAATATTGCTCGATAGAGATTACAATATTTCGTGGGGCAAAAACGATTTCTCTTTCATCGTGTGGCTAAACTTTTACAATAAAAAGCGCAATAAAAGTAAAGAAGCTAACGGTATAGAAAGAGGGGGGACCTTCACAAATAAATGTGCAAGAAAGAGGAATTCGGTAACGAGGAAAAACACTCGCAGGAGCAGATAAAAGACGAAAAAGCAAGCAGCAAGAAGGAGCGAGAAAAAGGGGGTGAAAAAGGCCAAGAAATAAACAAAAGGAGGGAAAGGCAGAGGGGGGTAGGGTTGGAAAATCGAGCTCTTGCGAGCCAAAAGAGCCACCGCGCACAGGTTGCAGCAGCGTCGTTGAAGTCGGCCAGCCGTTTACTCGCATTTCGGTGCTCTCTCCTTCTCTCTCGTTCTCGGTTAATTAAGAAAAACGGCTTTCGCGGCTTCGCGACCCCGAGAATTTAATTAAATCAACGCGCGATAAATTAAAAGACGCGCGCGCGCTATCTCTCTCTCTCTCTCTCTCTCTCTCTCTACCTTATGTATCGCGCGTAAAACAACGTTCGACGACAGTGCCGGCCTGAAAGGAGGAGCGGGACTCGTGCCGTCTCTCTCGCCACTTGCTTTTTGACTTTTCTGCCTCTTGGGCTTCTTGCCGTTGCTTCTTCCTCGACTTCTTCTTCTGCTTCATGTTCTTCTTCTCGCTGCATCGTCTTTGAGTGGAAAAGTTTATTCTCGCTCGGGAAAGTGGGGACTTTGTAACGAATTAAGGCATAATTAAGAAATTAGGAGGGTAAGGGTCTTTCAAAGGATATAACGAGATAAATCCAGGCGCGTTTCTAACGTCTGTTTAATTAATAAAACTCTCGTGTATTGCGAATAATCTGTTTAAATGACTTATAGCGAAGTTAAGTTGTTTTTAGACTTGGCGAAAATTGCTAATAACTCTTTCGCGAGCTAATGGAAAATTGATTTAGTCACTTAAAATTTTAGGTAGATAAATAATGACGTTTATATTATCTTATAATAGATCTTTTCTTATTTTATTACATTGACAAGCAGTAATTGTTTTATAAGTTTAAATAACCTGGATTTTCATGCACGCGTTTGTCACTAATTTTGACTGAATCATTCAAGTCTTGATATCGCATTGGATCATTTTTAGGTAACAGAAAACGATTTTCGAAATCTTTCCGAAATACCGGAGTGGCCTGGAGACCAAAGTCTCTTTTTGTTCTCTAAACAAAAATGCTAGCCAATTTTGAGAAAATGCTGTACGTTCCATAAGTGCTGCATAGAATAGGGGTTGAAGGTATAGTACCTGAGTTGCGTGTAAGATATTCATGCGGTTTCCAAAATTAGGGCCTTCAGTAACGCATGTAAAACAGCAAACGTTAGGCTTTCTTATGACTAGAAAACTAGTCAAGTATTCATACATTTATAACAAGTTTATTACATTTTATAACGTTAATTACTGATTAATAACAAAAGTCACCTGTGACTTTTTTGACAAAAAAATAATGCTTATTTAAGAAAAGAAGTAATAATTTACAGAAAATTAGAACGTCAAAATAAACCTCAAATTGAACTTTAAAAATGAAAAAGAGCCTCGTGGTTGCCACGGATTTTCGTCGCAAGCTTTTGGCGCCGATATTTGCGGCATCGAAAATCTCAGCTGTACGAGTGAGTGTGAGGGTGCAGGTCCGCCCACTCAGGCAAGGGTGCCCGGGGGGCTCCTTTATATGACTGGCAACGCCAAAGGAAAGAAGCTGGAATTCGACGGAGAGAATTAAGAGAAGACAGAGGACGGCAAACAAGCAGGAGAGAGAGGGAGAGAGACGGAGAGAGAGTGAGAGAAAGGAACCCGGACGGAATTCGTTTTGCAGATTTAGTAGATCAATCGCGCTCGGGATATGCAAAGTAACCCAAGCCCCTCTCACCTCATCAGCCGTCGCTCTGCATCTCCGCCGTCTCTCCCGCGCGATTCTTTCCAATTCCGAGCTTCGGAGAGGCTTTGCCTGCAAATTTCGTGCCTTTTTCGACGATCGCTGCTCCTCTCTTTGTCTCTCCGTTGGGCCAGGGTTATGCGCCACTTCCGACGACAATTTTCGCGGAAATCCGGCGGAAAAGGCGGCTTCTTTATTGGCCTTGGCTCAAGATTGCAGCGAGTTGCGAGATGCTGCGCCGCGCGTGTATTTTACCTCTTATGTCGACTAAGAGCCGGCACTCCGAGGTATGAAAAGTCATGGTTGCAGTAGATGGAAGTTGTGTACATTTTTGAAAATTATTTCAAACACCCGAGAGTTTCAAATAAAAGGAAAAGAAAAAAATTACTTTAATTTGCGATATTAGCCGTTTTTATTTTTATGCACTTGAATTCTTTGATATATGACTTGCGATTTATGAAAAATCTAAGTATTTAAAAACAAATATTTATTTAAAATCTGTTACTGGTTTCATTTAACGTAACGATAATTTAATATACCGACAATAAATAAATATTAGCGTTTAACTATTATATGTATAATAGCTAAATGATGGAGAATTTATAGATAATATGGGAATTATTATTCTCTATAACAAATTCGTTTATTCTCTGTCCATTTGAATATGAATATATAATTATTCCAACTGGCTAGGAATATTAAATTCCATTGGAATATCATTTCCACGAAGGTTATAGTATACTAGTATCGCAAATGCGAGTAAATGATGCAAAACACAAACAAAACTTATTTTTATTATTAATTAGCCGCTCCTGCGTAAAACAGTTCAGAGCGTTCCCAACTAGTCGCTACGTTTTAAAAGCTAGCGAAAAAAAATATCCCGCAAAAGATTTGACACTCTCGAGAATTGAAAATTATGGCTGACGGAAATGTGTTGGAGTGCACACAGGGCTGAGCGGAGAGCAGAGCCTGGGCGAGCTTCTCGCTCGCTGCGGTTTAAAACGTATTGGCCGCTCGTTCGCCGGGGGCGCTTCCAAAGACAAATCGCGAGCAATAATGGAGACCTTTCACGCTCGATCGAATCGGGAGATCACGATCCGGCCTTTACATCGGCTCGGTAAACCTTTAGGCGCACTGGTACTACCCTCTCCCCCCGGCGGCGGTGCTGCTGCCCCGAGTGCGGCTATTTGTCGAAGAAAAGGCGTAATTCACGGAGGAAGGAACTAGCCGAGCAGAAATTAAGATAGGATAGTGCTCGGAGGAATTGATCTCCGACGCGCGAATAAAAAATTGCGCCGCCCCGAGGAATCGAGTTGTACGAGCGAACAACATTTTAGAGATGGATTCTTTATTTCTGCCCTTTTTTTTTAACCATTGAACGCCGGGTAGGGATCCTCGAGCTTTGTTTGTTAGACGGCTCTATTTGTTTTATGTTTTTTTTTCTGCCGCTGCTCCCCCCTCGCCGATATATAAAAGCTTTTAGGAATGGGAATAATATTCCATTTCAACATTTTTCCTCGACTGGCGAGGCTTATTTTCAGCGTTGGACCCCAAACGCTTTTCTCTGCGTAGGAAGTAAAGATTGATTGATTTATAGTGATTAGAATAATACTTTAATAATATATAATCAAGAATATTGATAAGTATTATAATTCGAATTGCACCGTATAGCGTGAAAATTGAAACGAAATTTTAGTATCTGATATTGAACATTTTCTAAAAGAGCCACGTATGTAAAGTCTAACCAAATATTTGCCAAAGTTCCTCTAATATTAACTTAATTGTTAGCTAAAGGGCAGTTAAATATATCGACAATTCCCCTGGAAAAACCGAGGCGAGGAAAACGCGTCGGTCAATAGCACAGAGTTAGGGAAGTTCGGCTCGGGAGTTAGAGGTACCGGTCAAAGGAGGAGTGATCGCGCAGTCGTCGCGTTTTAGCCCCTGGGAACGTACGGGGCGGGCGGGGGGAGGGGTGAGAGAAGGATGGCCTGCAGCGCGCAGGCCGCCATTAAAAGCGCCGATATCAGATGCACCTGAATCGCGCGCTCCGCTGGGGATTACGCTTCGGTCGCCGATGCATCCTGCAAACGTACGTGTTCGCGCGTGTCCTCTGCGAAGCGCTAATCGTCCGGAACGTATATCGTCGTGTGTCGCGGCCGGTTATCGAGTACCGCGTCGATCTTCGCTCGCGAAGATGGATCTGGCTTTTCTTCGGATGCGCGAGATTCTTCTTTTCGTGAAAAAGAGTTAATTTAGCATCGAACGTATAACACCTAACCCATTTGTATCTTTGCGTATAAGGGGGTGGTGATGAATTTCATCGTAATTGATGCACAAACTTTTGGTGAAATAATTCAGAGATTGTAACCTTGTAAATTATTCAGAAGGGGAATTAGAATAAGTAACAAAAGTACTGAACTATTATAGTTCGTGTTGCGGAGGATTCTCTGGCTTTGTAGCACATGCATTAATGCTAGTCAAAATTTAGAGCTCGCTGGGCTAGACATCTGCATTTTCACGGTTTATAACTACATTTCGTTCAAAAGCATTGCGTTGCGAGTATAATTCAGGCGTCAATGATATATATATACGAGGATCTTAAACTTATTAATAGAGTTAATAACTTTGCTTCATTTACTTATTTTGTTTTGTACCGGAATTATGCGATGGTAATTCCGGATAATGCTTTCTTATTTTTCTGAATCTTTCTCTTTTCAAACAAAACCTTTATTTAAAGAAGTAAATTTACATTAATTTGTAAAGTTATTGACCAAGCGTTTGTTTTATATTTCGGAATTACTTTTAAGGAATAATTTTCTGTATTTTTCTCAATTTCATGAGTATACTATCTGATTTATGCGAGAAAAATATATCATAGATTCATGAAAATCCAACAAACAATCCACGATAGAGCTCTACTCTATTTTATTCTTTTACTTTATTTTCGTTCAACTGCTACTTAACTCAATAAAATTCCAATTATCCCAAGTGCCTTTCCTTAAATTGAAACCACAAAACGATAGCCGCTCTGCATGCAAAAGCCACAGTATCACTTTCACGCCTCCGCGTACGATTGTTTCTAAAAAGCACTTTCCCCTTAGGCAGAGCGAAGAAACAAGCTCCCGAGAGCGCTCGTCGTTCCGCAAAATTCCCTCCCCATCCACAGCGGCAGCCGTGGAAGAAACGTCTCAATTATTGAGTGCGGAGCTCGCACGCAAGCGGATGATGATTCGAGCTGTGCCGTCAGCGAGCGCGTTTATTCAAACGCTCTTATCCCCGCTCCGCCGAGCGAAAGCCAGGCGAAGAAGGCGCTGCAGGCGGGAGATGAGCTCGACTTGTTATTCGCGTGCGGTGCACCGCGCAGCACCTACAGGCGCCGCCGCTCGGAAAGTACCGCGGCGGTAATGGTCTACTAAATCACATTATATTGTTTCTTGAGGAGGGCCGCCGTTGCGGTATTCCGCTCAACGAGCCTCGGCCTCTCTCGCTCTTTCGCAAGCTCGCACCTTCGAGGGTACACGGACCCGGGTATTGCGCGCGGAGCCGTGTAAATGTAAATGCCTATGATTCCGGGCGCGAGCGGATTAATTTCTAATTTTAAGAGATTTTTTGGAGGTTTTTTTACCCCCGTCGACGGAAGTCTTCTATTTTTTTTTATAGAAATTCTTGAAAAATTGATCCTTTGGTTCAACAGCTTTTAGTTTGAAAATTAAAAAATGTAAATTATGGATAAAATTATGGTGCACAGTTACGTATTTTTTTAATTAAAAATTCTGTGAAATATCCAAGTTTTCGGTATATTTATTATCTTTTCAGAAATATGTTCGCTATTGTAATGCAATTATCGAACGTTTCATCAGTATATTAGTTTTTGGAGTAGTTCGTCTACTCTCTGTGCAAATTTTTAATAAAAATGCATGAGACGAGTTTTCTTTGATAATTGGGTAAAATAGAAAGTAATAAAACGTTTTTTACTTTCTATTGACACTTTTGCCTGAATTTCGATTTATGAAATAATTTTTTCTTGAACTCAACGAAAGCCAAATTTAGTATGTTATACAAAAAGAGCATAATAAAAAGATTAAAAAAAAATCTCAAAACATCCGACACCGACAGCTTTCTCATCTCTCGTAAGGAAATCGGATTGCGGCAGTAGCGCTTGAGCACCGTCGAATCTACCGAGTTTATTACTCACTTAGGCCGAAGGTGTCGGAAAAGTTGCTCAGTATCCACCTTAAAAACTAAGCTGCGCGGGGGCTGGCTCATCTTAGCCCTCATCTTCTTCTCCCCGAGGTCCGCGCCAAACTCGTTGGTTAGAACCGCAGAGCGGAGGAGAGCCAAGGCCAACAACAGAGAGAAAAGCTCTCGGCCGGGAAGAGAAATGGCGCTTGGAGGAGTAACGAGTGACGCTCGGCGCTGTTAATGGCTCGACGCCTCGCAGCTTCGTACGCAGCGGAGCATTAGCTAGCCATCCTACGCTCCCTCGAGAAGCCGCACAAGGAGAATCATCCGAAAGTTGGATGAACTTCCGACTCTGAATAATTGGGCACTGCCCCCGCCAGCAACGCGCCCCCGCCTACCGACGATGCTCACTTTCGCATACGCAATGCGAGAGCTGCATTAACAAATTGACAGCTCTCTCTTTTGCGGGCTGGATCGAGGAAAAGGCTCTTTCATTGTATCAAGTTTTCATTCTTTTATTCCAAAAAAAAGGTGCTCTGCTTTCAAGTGCACCAGGAAATGGTTGTAAACTTCTTGAGTATTTAATAAAATATTCAAATAATAATCAGATTAAGAAGTGAATCCTGCAGTAGGCGAACAATTTCGTAAGGGATTTTTGAATGGTGGGATGCAGCTTTAAGAGAACTTCCTTACTTCATTGAATGTAAAATTAATAATTATCAAAAGTTAATCCTAGTTGCGAATAATTCTCGAATCTAAGGGGAACATTACATTAATACTACGAGTTTTACTGCACAGTTCCGCAGCAGCTAAGTTGCGTCATTGTTACATTCTAGTTACTCTTCGGCTCGTTTCCCAACCATCGTCGGTCGAGTCTCAGAGGTATAAGTACCGATTAAGGATGCTTTCACTGTATTTAGCTCTCGACTCGGAACAGCACTTTCAAAGGAAACTTGTATTTTTGGAACTTCTCAATAGTATATAGTACGTAATATTTGGCCAACTGTCGTTAAAATCACGGTTAATTTTAATAAGTAATATTAAACTCCTTACGACTGGAAAGTCGAGAGAAATTAAATTAAAATTGAAATCCTCCTTTAATGCCGTTTTCTTGAACAATTATAAATTTGTATCTAAATTATTGTCATAAATTTTTCAAAAACTTTTTACTCTAATGAATTATTAAAAAAAATTACGGTTTTATTATAAAATTCTGAAAATTATTTTAAAACGACATTATAATATTTAATTAATTTTGAAGTAAATTATTTAAAAGACATACACAAAATTCAAGGTTGAATAATTTAAATTAGAGTAATATTATACGTGATGTTTTGCATATAATTACACAAATGTTAGAGTTATACGCGCGGCTTATTAAATTTTTTCAGCGCAATTCTTTTTATTTAAAAGCTCAAAATCCCTCTTATAAGTAGAAAGCTGCAGTGTGGAATAAATAAAGCTAGGGAGCATGTCTGCACAAAGGCAAAAAAGCGTAAAATAAAAAAAAAGACGCTTTAAATATGAAAAAGCGTAAAACCATATTATTTTCGCCACGATTCTTCTTTTATTCATTTATTCGAGCTGATAGCGGAGATAGCTGTTGGTCCGTCTAAATGGAATTCATAGAGCGAGCGAGCCGATGAAAATGTGGATGCCGAAGCGCGAGCGAATAGAAACAGGGGGGAAATTGATTCCGACGAAAGTGAAAAGTAAAGTTCAACGATGAAATCGTTCGGGCGCGAAAAAAGGCGCCTCGTGAATTTTAATCAACTCATTACTCCGCCATCGGTTTCAAGTTACGTCTATATAGATACGTACATATAAATACCCGGCCCGGAGATCGATTCGAGCAACGGCTGACGGGTTTACATTTGTAATGTAAATTGACGGCTGATGATCTATAGGGGAATGTCGTGTGCCGGCCGAAATCCTCGCGGTTAAAAGGCCGCTAATCCTTATCGATGAAAGAGGAAAAGCCCGCGGGGCCACGAATTCTCACTTGCTTTGAGCCTTTAATGACTTTCAACCTGCCGCACTTCGCGGCCTTTTCCGGCCTCGGGTTACGTCTTAAGTTATCTCCCCGTCTCTTGATGTGACTTTCAATAAAATCCCAAAGAAACTACCTAAGTGGTTGTTATTCTTGATAAGTTGAATAAATTCTAGATTTTCTTAACTCCCAGCAAAATTAGATTACACTTTAGCAAAATATTAGTTCTTTTTTTCTGTAATTATTCGAGAATAGTTTTGAATGCTAATAAGCGATTTTATTTACTCGAAAAATGCGGAATAAGAAGTTTAGTATTGATTGTGCGTTAAGTCTGTATGAATATTTTCCGGATTCTTTCTAGGCCTATAAATATATATGAGGAAAAAAGTAGTCTAATAAAAATCTTAAAGTTCATAAAAAGTGCGTAAAATTTTCTTTCATTTTTTATGTCTTGTGAATATTCATAAAATAACTTTAGGTTAGTTTTTCCACTCAAATTTGAAAAAGGGTAGCATATAAAAAGAAATTTTCAGATTTTTAAAAGTTTATAATTTTAATAACATAGAAGAATATTCAAGTATAGGAAATTTTTGAAAAATGCTTACCTGATTTTTCCTTGATGGATGAGATCAAGCTCATTGCTTGCAAAGAAACCCTTGCAAAGAAACCCCTACAAAAAAATCCAGAAATGTATGCCAAACTTAATAGTCATCCGGTGGTTAAAACCCGAAAGGACCTTACATCTTTCAATTTGTCGATTGCAGATATTTACACGATTTTTTTTTTCTGTTTCTAGGTAAGAAAGTGATTGATTTCAAACTATTTGGTGAGTTGATAAATATTAAAATAACTAGATCAAAATACTTCTTAACGAGCTGCATTTGAACATTTCAAAAGATTAGATGAGCTGTTATGGTCACATTATTAATCACTTAGTCTTGCAAGTACTGGAAAATTCCTTCGACACTGAACGAACTCAATTATAGAAAAGATATAATAGAATTATAATTATTACATAATTAATACGAAATCAGGTGAATATCGTACCCTAGATAAAAGGATATGTTAATTAATCGATGTTTTATTCAAATGAAGTGTTAAATATTTAATTAAGATATTAATTATTAGTTGACCACGACAGAGATTTAATTTGATTATGATAATCATACTTAGCAGAATATCTGTGAAGTTAACATGAGTTTTCCGTAAAATCAATTGCAATACGTATAATAAAATTTCATTAGAGGGCGATAAGAAATAACGACGCGCAACTAATGATAGGCGCCGTTTCGATAAAAGTAAAAACCTCGTGACTATCAAAAAAAGCAGTAACAGCGAGAGAAAAAGAAAAAGTTGGTCGCCCCAATCTGCCGTTTCGGCTTTCGTGACTATCACGCGACAGGAATGCGACGTTAAAAACATCATTTACGACCATCAGACCGGCCTTATCTGCGCAAGACAACGCGAAAATACCCCGGCCAGTGGGCGTCTGCCAAGGCGGTCAAAAAGCGAGAGGGGGGGGCCGAGGGTGAGCGGGAAAAAATACGAAAGCACACACCGCGAACGCGACTGTCGGCACTCAAAGTTTAATGAGCCACCCCGGGCGAAGGAGCGACTCTCTCACGCACACTGCACAGACACGTATACAGTCTCGCTCGCGGCCGAGAGAGAATGCGGCATTATACGCAGATGTTATCCGCAGCTCGTTAGCGCCATTCTTTATTACGCCGATACATACTTAAAATTTATGGCGAGGCGCTCGCGTGAGCGGGCCGAATACACCGCCACGGGAGCATAAGGCTATATATACACGGGGAGAGAGAGAGACTCGCTCGCTCGCTCGGCTGGTCCCCCGAGCCCTTCGACGATTACTCTTCCACTCAAGAAAATCGATTCCCCATTTCTCAAGCGCCGCTCGCGCGGAGGGGGGAGGGGGGCAGAACCGAGTCGGGAGAAATTATCGCGCGAATTATCCCCGATCGACGGGGGGGAGAGGAGGCAAGTGATACGAGTTACGAGTTAATGCGCCTGGAATTTTACGCTCAAGGTCGCCTCGGGGGAGGAAAGAGGGAAAAACTGTTGATGCGCTATTTACTTCCTTATTTGGCGGAGTAACGCCGGGAGGGACGGACTCTTTTACTGACGAACTTGACTAGTTGGGGCTTGATTAGCTGGCTGACGGGTGGAAAAGTAATACCTGTTCCTTATAGCTTTGATCTTTTCGAAATTTCTTCTTTATTTGAATGTAAATAACTTCCGCCGTGGCATAAAATCGTATTATAAAGTGTATGAATTAGTTTTTTCGTGAAATAAAAAAACCAAGTTGTTATCGTGAAAATTAAATATCTCATTGATAATCAGAAACTATGTGCATATAAAAATAAATATGATTTCAAGAAAAATAATACTATTTAATTAACGATTTCCTAAAAACATTTAAAGTTTATAAAAACTATTTTGGTTTCGAATTTGAAAAATTTACATTAAAAGTTAATGTACATTTAGTACTGCAATAATCTGAATATATAAACATGAATGGCGATACCTATTCAAATTTTAATCACTCCGGAAATAAGACTTTTCGACCAAGTCCCAAGACATACGTTTGATCGTTCTTTGATATTTCTGTTGGAAATTTTTATTGAAATAAGCATATAAAAATATCGCTAGAGTAATAAAGATTCACATATAAAAAAGGGCTATTTAATGTAAAACCCGGAAGTTATAAAGCTGTATTAAGAAGTAATGAAAGCCGGCGTAAAAGTTCATAAATTATTTTAAAACTTTGTAATAGCATCGTAATCACATGATTTCAGTTTAATGTTCTTCAGACTATCCTGTCTGCGGGAGAAAATTTTAGAAACAATTTTAAAAACTTTAACTCGTTTCTCGCATATTTTATATTGTCTTTCTAAAGTGCGAGTTTCGATTCAATGTTACATTTAAATATTATTCGAATTTTCATTTAGATTTTCGTACGTGCATTAATAACTATTTGCTTAAATTTTCATAAACTTTTGCGGATAAGCGTTTGTTTACGACATGCTATAATATTTACTTATATCCTTTAATTATTGCATCAGTCAAGAAATTTGTAATATGCAATTTCCACGTCAACGGAGAATAAAATTAAAAACGAGATTTACATCACTAAAGATTGAGATTACGAATATTCAAGTAACTAATAATTAATAAGCAGAGAAATGTAAATTTATTTCTGATTGTCCAATCTGAATGTTTTATTTTTAAGACAATTTCTACGCTTTAAATATGGAATTAAATATAAAAATCATAATGTATACGTATCTAGATTGATAAATTAATTTATGTTATTAACTTATGAAATCTTTAATAGTTTATAATTAAGCCAACCAAATTATGATTATTTTTAACAACCTTTAAGTATTAATTTAAAAATTGAATTCCTCATTTCTCGAAAACGAATTTTGCTCTACTAAAAATACTAGTAAAAAGAAAACTTGTCTCAAGAAAATCGTGACATTACCTCGGACAACATCGTAAGCCGAACAAAACTCCCAACATCCTTCACCCTGCTTACTCCGCAGCGTCGATCTCCCCTTAAAAAATGAACCAGCCGAGTTGCCGGTTCTTAAAGCCGTCGGGTTAGAAGGCACAGGGAGTGCTTGCCCTTTGCCTCTTGTAATGAAATTTCGCATTTACTTATTCAATCGGTACGGCTCGGGGTTTTTCCTGCGGCCGGGCTTGCTTTGCTCCCTCGGCTTTAATCCCCGGTGTGCCGCCCGGCCGTGGATCGTCTTGATTAGAAGTACTCGCATTTCCCCGGAGGCCTGACCGCGACGTAGGGAGACCGCACACGGACGTAGGCCGCGTCCGCGCGTGCCAACTTTAAATTTTCATGCGCTCACGCAGGAGGACGGACGATATCCGAGAGTGTCCATTCTGACTTTGTTTTTTGAGGCTGGGAGAGTTTGCTAAAGTTGGGAAAAGGCTTTTTGAAATTACTCGGTTTATTTTTATAGCAATCCAAAGTCGTTTTCTAAAGTTGTTTACTTATTAAAAGTCAGTTTCGAACAACCTTTGGAAACTGATATAATTAGACAATAATTAATTGAAAAGTCTTTAAAAATGGAGGCAAGAAGCTAATACGGAGAGCAATTTGCTCAGCGCATTAGGATCAAGTCAGAGTCCCTCCTCAGGCTTATGAGAAGTAAGGAGAGAGGGAGAGAGAGATGGAGGGCAAGAGAGCAAATGTGCTTGTATAGAAGCGCAATTGCTCGAGTCGCATAAGGGTGTTGGAGACAGGGATATATCGATCCTCGGCGAGACGCACGTAATAGGCGCTCCCACCGCTGCCGACAATGTCTGCTCCTCCGCTGGATGCTGCGACGACGGAGCAAGCGAACAAGGAAGAGAGAGGAAGAGAGAGAGAGAGAGAGCGACACGAGGCGATAGCGTTATGATAACTGCGCCAGATAGCTCTTGATTGCCCGAACGGCCGTCTTTCCAGCCAAGCGCGACAAAATATCTAAGGCCTTTAGTACCGCCGTAAAGATGTAGCCAAGCCGATTACGTAATTTTAGGACCGCATTGAAAAAGATTAACTCTTTAACCTTCACTTTATCAAATTTCACCCCTTTGATTTTTCTGCTTTTTCACTTTTGAGCGGCGTTAAAGGTTTCATGGGCACTAGAGCAGTTTATGCTTGGATAATTAAGCTCGTTTATTGCCTTCAGATTCTTAATGAAGGATCATTTCTAAATAATCTTTGAGTACACGATAGTCAGTACTATATTTTTCAGATGAAAATACAAGAAGACAAATTCAAAGAAAACAGCAAGAATTACAATATTACATTGTAACCCAAGTTATTGCAAAACAAATTCGTTCCGAAGATTATTGTTCTTTAGCTTGCTCTGAAATTGACGATCAAAACGCGGATTAAAAGCTTGTTGACTGACTAGACATCGTCTGGACAGAAATCCTCCTTTCTAAGCTTTAACGGCTGATCGGGCACTTAAAATCGAGTCATCCGGGAGACGTATACTTGCGGCGGCCTCGCATCCAACCCCTGGGTAAACAAGGACGAGCGCCCACGTTTCGGAAGAGCATACCGTAACTGCGGCCTTTCCGCGTGCGCGATTAGAACGTCCGAATGAAATTCCCACGTCGCCGGACGTTGTAGCATTGTTTACGAGAGGAATCGCAGACGTTCGTCTATTTCTGGGAGTTTCTGCTTTCAAGGTGGAACGACGCCCGTTGCATCGGTACCGGATCGTTATTTGTATTATTCATCAAACAGTATTTAGGTTAAATTTCAATTTAAAGAATACCTTATTGCTGGAAAAAAGTCAACAGTAATTTAATTATCATACATTTTTCAGTCTCTGCATTTATATAAATCCTGAGAAATTCAATGCACGGTGAAATTACTGATAATACTAGTTTCATTCTCAAGCACACCTGTGAAAAACGCGTATTTTCAGCAAATCCTTATAAAAAAAAATTCATAATAAGCATCAAATTCTTCAAAGGAGAAAGGTATTCGTACAAAGTAGAAAGCACTAAAATTATATTTTCATGCTGCAATTTATTCTTTCTCCGTGTATAACACAGCACGATGCACTTTCGCAAATCTCATAAAACTGTAAATAAGATAAACGGTAATGAGCAAATCTGGATCCTCCTCTTTTTCCTCCGAAATTTCCTCCCGCGAATTCCAGCAATGAAAATTAACAAAATGCAACGTTTCATTTTCCCGCACCAAAAACAAGCGAAAAATCAAGTGGCCACAGTCACGTGCAGCCGCGCACAATGAAAAATACACCCCTCGGGAAGCAGGGGAAAAAAAAAAACTGCTGCAGACTAAAACCGCTCCGGAGCGAAGCGCGTGTTCGATAAAAGGAAAAAGCCCGAGAGGGAATAAAAAGTGTAAAAAATGCAGCTGTGCGGCCTGGAAGCTGTAATGTTGCGGGCAGCAACAATGAGTGTATAACGCACATAATGAAAGAGAGCTCTCGCACTTGACTCGCCGAAAAAGCAGCCTGGTTATTTATGCGCTTCCTCCCGGTGTTTGCGTGCCGCGCGGCGAATGCATTTATATCGATGCACATAAGTGCCGGGGGACGTGGAACTGCACGTCAGCTCTCATCGGCATGAAGCACCGTTGTATCAATAGCCTATTGTCTATTGATACTCGGACGCGACGAGCCACTCTCCTCTATCCTTGCCGCGCTCCCTCCGCCAGTTTGCTCTTTATTTTTGTATATCCACGTACTGATTCTCTTTCTCTGTCGCCTGCTGTCAACTGCTGCCTGTTTATTTATCCCGGCATGAACGCCTTTTTCCTTTTCTGCGCGCTGTCCATCGCTCTTCTTTCATTCCGAGTCTAACTGATTTTTTGTGGAAACGCGCGTAAATTTTCCGCCCGTCGACGTGTTTCTCTTTTCCTTTTCAGCTCTCATCAATGCGCCTCCCTTTTATTGAAGAGAAATATAGAAAATACTAGGAAAAAAAAACAATGCTCACTGGGATCTAAAAGCGCTATTATAAAGTTTGTCAAAAGTATTTTTACAGAGGATTTTTTAAGTTATTGAGAAGGATACTCCTGCGAATGAAGTTGAAGCTCGTTACTCGTGTATAAAACGCGTTTTTCGCGCACTTTAATACGCCACTCGTGCATTTCAAAAGTGACAAAGAATTTTCCAATCGATCATTCCGATACATTTGGCAGACAAGAGAACGTATTGCTGCTATCCAGATTGATGATTTAGCGAATGTGAATGCCTGGATTTAAATGCCGTGTCAAAATGCTCTTAAAAAGTCAAAGAATGTTACAAACAATTAATGTAAAAATTTTTTTCTCTGGCTATGAAAGGCGCTCAAAGTAAATACCTATGAATTTAATTATTTTCTTTCAATCTTTTCTATCGCTGATCGAAGCACAAATTCGAGCTTTTTCCATAAATTTCTGTTTATTTTTTAATGTGCCGCTAAGAGAGAACGTTTTAACGACCAATCAAAATCGTCTTATTGCGATGACAGATTTCACCCATCACTTTTTTAAGAGAGGATACTATCAAATTAAATTCGAACAACAACCACAAAATTAGTTCCAGCAAGCAGCGTGCAATAATCTCTACCCTCGACTTTTAATCATAACCGTCGCTTTTTATTCCGTCTGCTTTTCGGGACACCCAGTCTGTCCTCCCTCCTTCCCGCTTTCAATGACGACACTTCCGGGATTAGAACGGCACTACGTGCGGCGGAAGGTGCGCGCGGCATATGATTTATCAGCCTGGGCGTAAAGGTACGTTCAGAGCGGTGCGTACACTGCCGCGGGTAAACTCGAGCTGACGCGGATCTGCAAGAGATTTCGCACACGGCGCACGTGCCGCCCCGGACTGACGTGCACCGAGATGAGGCGACCTATTTTGCCTTTGGGCAAGAGCTTTTCTTTCGCCTCTCGAACGTTTTTTTTTTTTTTTTTTTTTTTTTTGCCGAAGCAACTCTGAAACATGTTTCATTCCATTTTTGCTATAACAATCCGGCGGCTACGCGATACGGATTTTTGGACAATTATTTTTTCTCCACTCCCGAGTGAAAGGGGTTTTAGTTGGCGGAATAAATATTTGTTATTTTACTGGGATGCAGAGAAGGGCGCGTGCTGAATTTTCAGCGACAACTTTTTCTACGTGATCACTGCGATGGAAGTTTATTTTATACCTGCAGCTGTTGCTACGAAAAACAAATTTTAATAAATCTAAAGCCTGTAGCGTACTAAGATAAAAATTAATACAAAAATATTGATATTTTCATTGCAACAGCTGTGTTCTGGGATTTCTCGCTTAAACTAAGCTGTGTATATTAGGTTGAGAATTCTGAAAACTTAAAAATTGCCAATAAAAGATTTTAGGGAAAGATCGTTAAAAAGATCTTTTTCAGAATATATAATATTCGATATCAGTAAAATTACTACAAGTCCAAGCGTCTTATTTCCCGCCCGGTACAGTTTCCACCATAAACAAAGCCATTTATCGAAGATAAGCAGAACGAAACGAGCAATTAAAATTTGAACGAGCCCTTAAGGCGAAAGAAGCTTAATCTCGACGCTCTATACTCTTGAACGGTGTTTTACGCCGGCGAGAGAGTTCACACTCTCGGATGGGCGGGCGCAACTATGAAGCCACCCTAAGGGAACCGCTTTGCGCCAAGGGCTAGATTGCCTTCGCGCGGTTCGGTATGTATGTCATATACGCAGTTTCGTGGAGTAAGCTCGCAAGCGCATAGAGCCACAGTTTGAGAGAGAGAGAGAGAGAGAGAGAGAGAGAGGCAAAATGTACGCAAGCGCCAGGTGAGCTATGGTTCACATGGGAAATGAATGTTCTGTCGCGGTCTGAACAAGCCCCAAACGCGATACTCGCTTCCCTTTATCCTGCCTGCCTTATTTCCGCCCGCGCACCTTGAGTGGAGGCTGCTTTTTGCAATGTTTCAGCTTTATGGTTTGCATTTTTCAGAACGGGGGTCAAACGATTCAATTATTGAAAAATTATCGGTTTTATTGGCGAGCGCAGGAAATGATGTATGGGGCGTTGTATTGAGTATTGAAGCGCTTAAAAAAAATTGTGCAATTTCGTAATCAAATTGTGCAAGTCAATGACTTAAGGTTGTATGGTCTATACAGTCTGAATAAAAAGTCAATCGAGATATAAATCATTAGTAATAACTATATTTAGATATTTATATTAACTTTTGCTTATTAAATGCATAAAGGAGACTTAACTATACACTGAGAGAAAAAAAGGAGTAAAAATTACTATTCTGTATCGTAACTTGAGATATGAGAAGAAAAAAAAAGATTT
>UCOM01001786.1:0-35038 GCA_900474385.1 Ormyrus pomaceus
CGCTTATTTCAATGGTATTACTTTTATTTCAATCTGCGTACTGTTAAATTAATAGTATATTCAGTTGTGGATATTTATACAGTACAGATTCTATTAAATCAATGACAGTATCATTGAAGTATTAGAATATCAGTTAATTCAACTAAATTTTTTTCTCAGTGTATAGATCTTCAATGTACGTTTTCAGAATTATTTGAATGACTTTTGAAACTTAAATATAATAATTAAAAATGAACTCGAAAATAAAGAGTATTAAATCTTTAAACTCTATGTTTTATATACTTCAATCATACTTTTTTTTTAGATTATTTTGTCATATTTGGAGAATTAATTTATTTATGCAAAAAGTAGAGAGCTTTAAATTGTTCTTTTACAATTTAATCTCTAACGCATTATCGTTAATTAATTGAAAGAAATGGAAGGGAAAGAGAGAGAGAGCGAGAGAGAAGAGGCAAATAAGTGGATCGTTAATTAGCAATTAATTGCTAATATAATCCTTCACCTTTGTTCTGTTGTTAATATTTTTGGTGCTGTAGAAACATAAGACTTTTATGCACCGGCTTATTACTAACAAACAGTGAGATAAAATAACTTAATTAACCCTTCCAACGAACAAATTTAAAACGCGACCTTTGTTGAGGAGGCATATGTCGCTTATTCGGCCTTACCTTGGTCACCGAACTGGCTTTGTTTGGTTCGTAGACACATGGAACGCTGATTCGGTACGTTAAGAGTCATTGCGGTGACCAATGCATAAACATCCGTGGAGTGGCCGGAGGCAGGTTTCACCTTCCACCGCAATAAAGTCTGCGACTGATAAGGTGCATGACTTCGTCTGGGGGAGAATTCGCGCTCGAGGTTGGCGACGGCGGCAGAAAGCGCCCGACTGAGTTTAGCCTTAACGGTCGTGCGATAAAGCACTGTAATTCAGAGCTTGAATTTGGTGATTCTTTTTTTATTCGACCGCGGAGAGACCCCGAGACCCGCAACTCATAATGCAGAAATAGAAAACCCGAAGAATTGTTTTCTTGCTGTATAACTGGCTTACCTAACAATGGTACATTTTAATTTGATCACAGACTGTAAAAATCTAAAAAAAATTACCATTTTCCTAGTAAATTTTATAAGTCTAAATATGAAAATTTGTCATTCACCTCGTAAAATCTACTAGAAACTATGGTCATTTTTTAGATTTTTACAGCCTGTGATCAAATTAAAATGTACTATTGCAATTTTACTAAAAAATTTTTCTCCGCCTACAATTGTACAGTGGATTATCGATTTTTATTGAAACAAAAAACTATTCTTCGTGTCGTATTTCAACGGTATCCAATTCGACGAGTACTAGCCATTTCCGCAGCTTATATTATGCTTCTTTATACACAAAAAAGAGACCCGTACAGTAACTAGAAACACAGTTGCGGGAAAGAGAGAGCCAAGAAAAAAGCGGAAAAGAATAGAATCGCGAGCGGCAACCCTTTTTTCGCTCTTTGTTTGATGCATGCAGGCGAAAAAGCTCACCCGGTGTTTTCTCAGCGATAATTTAACTCGGCGCGTTCAAACAGAGGAGCTCACACTCCGGGAAATGAATAATACCGGCAATGTGCTTGAGCGCGTAAGGAAAGGTGGGGCACAGTGAACAGGATAGCACAATTTGCTATTTAGCCAATATTGTAAATAATAATGTTTGTTACAAATTAATCGATTAATACAATTTTACGATTAAAAATAGTTATTTTGTATTGTTTTATTTCTATAACAGTTTAATTAATAAAAAAAAATAGATCCTCTCTTCTCTTGAAATATTAAAATTTTTCACACACTATGTTACTTACCACCCGCTAGTGGGGCTAGGAGAGGTTTTGCTTTTCACCTACAAGATTCAAGGTTTACTTTTCCAAATATAATAAAAATTTAAATAATAGAATTTAAAATCAATTTTTTCACTACAGATTCTATTTCTAGGCTTGCTTGTACATTTATTTCATTTTTTTAATTCTTTAACAATTTTAATACTTTCGTAAATGTTAGGTTGTCACTACTACCCCCCACCTTCCCCTACATTTGTACAGCTAATTCGGCACGATGTGGCTTTCTGCGCCGGGCGTTTTCCTGCGCACCACCCCGTCTCTAACATTCGTCCATACGCCTGCGGAGGATTAGTTTCGACATTTACGGGAAAGGTGCGATCCGCGAATGTTTTGGATTTTGGAAATAGAGCAAGTGTAGAGCAACGACTGCGGAGATAGCCGCAGAGGGATTCTCAATGCTGCGGTCGAGATGCTTTTGCAAGCTTAATTGAATTCCGCGGGCAGCGAGTGAATTTAAACGAGTTGAACAAAGTGTTTTTGGGATGCAGCCCCAATGGCTGTCTCCGTTAGTAGTTAGAAAGATGTAAGGTCGGAACGTTACAATCGAATGCAGAAATTTATTACAAAAATGTAGAAATCAACGTGTTACTTTAAAAAAAAAAAAAAAAAAAGCAATAAAATTTTATGATTTTTCTGTAAATTAATTCTTAAACTTAAAAGTTGTACAATTTTAACACTAATAAACGTCAAAGTACTAGCATAATTAAGTGATATTTTTATATAAATATTTTTTATAAAAATATTAAATACACGAAAAATTAAATTACACAAGATCAATAAACTAAACAAAAGGTAGTGAAATTTGATTTGAATTTCAGTTGAAAGTGGTGAATTATAAGAAGTATTTAGTTGCTCTATTGTTAAGTATAGACAAGTAGTGAGGGTCCGTTTAGGTCAGACTAGATGTTCAGACGTTCAGATTTCGTTTAGACAAAAGGAAGATTTAGTTTAAATATCGAATTTTATTTAAATTATTATTGTACTTACAATGCACAAGTAACTACAAAGCTGTATAGTTTCGGTCTTACCTAAAACAGAAAAATAAAAAGTAATATAAGTTTTTCATATCAACATATATTTGTTTCTTCAAAAAAGATTATGAAAATAAAGATCATAAGTAGTTTTTAAATGATCAAATTATTCATTTTTAATATCTTAATTGACTAAAATCGTAACGGTTTAACTATAAACTATAAACTGTGCATGGCAACAATACAATTTGCACTGCTGCACACGACAAATATTAAATGCAAATAAGCTTGTACTTTAAAAAGCATTTATTCATATTTATCCTTCAATATTTATAATAAAAGAAATCCGTTGCTTTTTATTCTAGTAATAAATAATCACCAAAAGTCTTGAAATACATTTCAGAGCGAATAAAATTTAAATCAAATACTACATATCTGAAAGTTCATGACAAAGTTAATTAAACTCTAGAGGGCCGCGTGGGCCAGACACATTTTTAGATTATGCCAAGAAAGATTAAGATTAAGGCGACGAGGTCGTCCCATAAGAAGTGGTTAGCGGATCTCTAAAAGATTCAGATTAAATATGAAAACGTAATTTGAGAAACTGTAAATAATTTACTAAAGATCTTTACGAAGCGAATACTAAATTATAGAATAAATACAGTAAGCTCTTGGACATTTTAAAAATAGTATGCAATGTTTCAAAAATGACTTATAAAAACAGTAACGTTTTCAAATCCTCTCCTCGATTGAACGACAATAAAAAATATTGATTCCCGTTGAAACACATCGAACATTTGACGAATCGCGGCCCAGAAGAACGGTCCGACTGCCTAATCCACGAAAATGCGACGCTCTCGAAATCGCGAACAATATGTTAATTCTCGCGCTCCCGCATAATGCACCAGGCAGCGGCGTAACAAAGAGCACAGAGCGCATAAAGAGCGCGCGGCGCAGCGACAAAATAAACGGAAGTAACCCCGCGCGCGACTTCCATTTCCATTAAGCCCGTCGGGAGCCGGGCAGCCGGCAAATTGCCGCGATATTTATTCAGGTAACTCGTGCGTTTCTAATTTCCGATCGAGAGCCGGCCCCCGGCCCCTGCGGGAAACGAGTAATACTCGTTTTCTGGGGAAGGGGCAGCGGCGACGTGTACGCGCGCAACGATGGAGAGCGAAAGAGAGGGAACGCAACGGTCCGCCTTCTGTATCAGCTGATACAAAATGGAAAGCGCGAATCTACGACTTCCGCTGTTAATGACAGGCGTGTCGACGTACGATGCGCTGGGCATTCGATTTTATGAAATGGTTCTGGCCGTTCGGCGGATTAGTTTTACCCTCCGGAAATAATTGAAATTTCTTTCTAAAAAACGAATGGTTCGATATTTAATAATACACAAAACTTGATTTATTATAAATGTTGCTTTCTATGCGTAAATCAATTTAAAGAACTCTTATAAAAATTTCGTTTATTTCAATTATTTCGACGTATTCGAACAATAAAAATATTTTTATCTGCAGCCTTTAACGATAGGATATCTTAAGTTGAGATACGGCCGAAGTTAGGATTTCTCAGCCTTTTGGCACAAGATAGCGGAGAGGAGAAAAAAAGCACGGCACGAAACCATCGACTTTAACGGCGAGAGTGAAACGGTATAATATAAACCGAGAGTGAAAACCTCAAGGAAGGGCTTTTAGTGCGGCGCCGCGGATTATCAGAACCTTCTTTCCCTGCCCTCGCAAGTCACCTTATATATGCTTACTTTCTTGCAGTGTAGACAAAAAACGGGGAAAAGGGAGCGAGGGAAAAATAAAACGTTGAGTCTATGTATGCTGGTGAAATAAGGATAAAGAAAGCTAGAATTGAGAAAATAGATGAAAAGAATAAAAATAGACGAATAAAGGCGGAAAAAAACATTGCAAAATGGACAAGAGTGAAGCAAAATACCAAAGTAGTGTGATGTAGTATAACGGATGAAAATGGAAAAGAAAAGTGCGGGAGGAAATGAATATGGAACAAAGAGCAGATAAAGTATGAGTGAGACAGAGATTGATGGTTACCTAGATTGATCGATTGATTGATTGATTGACTAAATTGACTATTAACACATTGTAATTCACAGCATAAAGGAATCACGATATTGAATTCTAAAAGAACGCTATAGAAAAAATCAGCTTGAAACCAAGAAAAACCTTAAGCTCGTAATTATTAATAATCCATAGTAAAATATCAAATTCTACTAAAATATGTCTTTCCCGATATTATCTTTGTTAGTTACTCGTGGAAGTATTTAATTAATAAAGTAAACGAAATTCTTGTAATTATTTTTAGTGTGTAAGCTATACTTAAATTAAATTATATTGCATTTCATTTTTAAATTTGGTAGTGCATCGCATGCACTTACTTAATTACTTTTTAACAAAAGTATATTTAATATAATGTAAAGTTACACTTACTGTTTGAACATGTTGGTTCGCGTTAATTAAATTAAATAAGATTTTTATGATTTTACTCAAATTATTATTTAACGTTGATTGTGTAAAATTAAGCTGGTATTATGAGTATTAACAAGATTCTAATTATAATCGTATTATCAATTATAGAAGAGAGCATTTGTATTTTAATTCAATTAGCTTAGTATGATAGAGCAATTGTACACGTAGCAAGAATATGCGCTTTCCATTTACGGGTTTGATTCAATGGGTTAACAAATCATTAACGGAACAACTAATGATATGTCGTGTATACTATAGGTAATAGATCAGAACAATGTATTAAAATCAAAATATCAATGCATCTTCATTGTTACGGATACGATGTACCTTTGTATGTAAGAGTAGACAATTAAAATGTTAAAAACGTATATCAATATAAAATGCATTCGAATATCAAGTTCGTATCGAAGATAAGTAAACTCCGTTATGAAGTTGCTGCTGTTCGATTAGATAGAAAAAGATCAGTTTTGTTTTCGGAACGTTTTTTGGTTAATTTAGTAAATTTATCGTAATATCGAGTACACTTGGTATTAAGAATAAAAGTCATTAAAAAAGAATAATTTTTGTATTTCTTTTTTCGCGTGAATTCCTGATTGTGTCGGGAACATTCATTTTGTATATAACTTTTAACTTATACACCCTGGTTCCTTGAATATTCACTTCCAATAAAATACTTTTCAAAAGCATCTTTAATATTCAGAGCTGTTTCGAATGTAAAAGATTTGTCCATTCTTAAAAAAAAAAACCATGGATAAGTACTATCTCAAGTCTCCACAGTTTGTTTCACTTTCTCCGGGGAAAATGGTAAATAAACCGGAGATAAGCGCAAAGGACAGAAAGTTGGTAAAAAAAAAAAGTCCGGTAGACAATGCGTGTAAAATGCAAGAAAGACAGAGCGGCGAGCATTAAAGATAAAGTACGAAAAGAGCTGAATGCGTTGCACAAAGGCCGGCGCGGGGGGAGCGACGAGTGCCCGGACCAACCCCGTAGACGGTCGAGGGAGTTTGCCGGCCCAGACACTCGACGAGACCCATTAAGTTGCAAAAGTGCTTCTCGCGAAAATACACCAACTACCCCCCGTCCCAAGATTGCCATGCAAGGTTAATAACCTCGCCGCCTTTTTCACATCTTTTTCCGCGGTCGCCCTTTTATTTTGACCGTTTCTTTTCATTATTCTGGACTAAGTATACTTGGGCGGACCGCGCAGCTGTTTTTCACTCTCGCTCTCGGCGAGGGCCGCAGGTATTTATGCGACAGAAGTGCTCTAACGAGGGAGCGCTTACAAGCAGTTGGTTTCTTCCTTAGTTGGCGAGGCGATCGATCACTTTGTGCCTAGTCGAGGTTTGCGGAAACAACAATTTTCTGAATGTATTCTCAAGTCATTTTACGACTTGTATCCTGAGAATAAAATAGGTACGGTTTAGACGCAGGTGACTGTACCGCAAAAAGAAATAAGACCCAGAAACTTCCCTTGCAGGAAGATATGTTTTGCTTTAGAATGCAATATTTTAGTCACCGGCTAAATGTAACTTTATAACATCACCAACGAGCTATTGTATTCACATGTTGACCCAGTAAAACCTCATTTTCCTGAATGTCACGACGCGAACTGGAAACTTAAAACGTCCCTCTTGTTCTGGGTCTGCCTCCCTCTTTCTCTTGTTATATTCATTCGCGTAGCTGCAAAAAAAAGGGACAACGTGCATATAGCAAGTGCTCCCACCAGTGAAATTCTCTTTCCTCGGCGTTGGTTGGCGCGAGAAAGGTACCCGAAATTCTCTGGGAAAGCGCGCATAAAAAACTCGTCGGGCTTTTAAAGCCGCGTCATCCTGAGCTAAGCCCACCCGCGATCACGTAGAGTACAGAGGGAAGGAATATATTTCTCTCCGTGGGTCGCAAATAAAAGTGATCTCCCTCCGCGGACGAACGCTTTTGGCCGGCGAATAATAACAGCGACTATGATGATAATACTTAAACCAAGGAGAAATAAAAAGGGAGATTGCGGCGAGTAAGTTGCACGATGTGTGGCGGGGTTTGAGCCCGAATAGCTCTGACGGATGACATATTTCGCTGGAACAAAAGTCTCCGGGGGCTTCGCTTCATTCAGCATTTCCACGCTTATGTGGGATAAAAAGCGGAAGAATGACGGAAAAGCATTGAGGAGGACTGCGGGGGATCGCAGTTAAAAAGGAGCCGGGATTCCGGCGACCTACACTGAGAGTAGAGTTTAAGTAGAGGCGACCAAGCTGCGGGTATTTTATGTACTTGCACGGAGATACACGTGAAACGGGCATTGTGACAAGGGCAGGTCAGAGTCGGGTCTACGCTCTATTTTATTTATGTTTACTGCAGAACCTTCATGTGAACTACATAAAGATTTTTACGGTTTATCTGAATACGGGTCACGTATTGTTAATAAGTTATTTTCATTAATTTTGTGGAAGTTAAATATAAATGAAATACGTTATTAAGTAATTGGTAGCCATGAGTTTCAAGTGTCACTTTGACTTTTACATTAATTAAATTATAAAATAAATGTTTTCAAGTCTTAAGAAAATAAAGTTCCTTCGAAAACTAAAAGTAAAACATACTTACTACTCGACACTGCTCTCTCCATAGTTTATTTCAAAAACCCTTCTTGTTCTGCAGAAAACCAATGCTATTTCATACAAGCGAACCGAGTGAAAAAATAAAGTAATCAATTTAATTAAAAAGATGTAAAGTAATTTTTCTAAACAGCAGTAGCTCTTAAAGCATCATGATCCTCCTCTCTTAAAAAAGTGATGGCCAGTTGATTTTGATTGGTCGATAAAGAATATGCGCGAGAATTTGAATTTTCATAAATATTTGAAACTAAATAATTAAATGGAAATACTTGAAATAAAAGGACTAATATTTTATTTTTAAAATCGCGTGTATAACCTCAAAAAAAAAAAATAAAATAAAATAGTACGCGCGAAGCGCGTTGGATTTTACTAGTAAATTAAACCAGAAATTCCGCAATCCAACCGTATTATCTTAAAAGAAAATAACAAAGTAGCCCGCCCGTAAGTGCAATTAACTGCAGCTGAAAGTGTTATCGCTTACCGTCAAACTTAACGATCGCCTAATGTCTCCCTTGTCTTTAAAGCGCGCGAAGAAGCGAATGCTTTAAACTTGCTCCACTTCGGCGCTCGAGCAACAGCAGCGGCGCATATATACCGTAGCGTATTTTAGACTCCGCGAGCTCGTCGCCTCCTCGGTGTCTGGGTCAAGGCGGTGCATTTATATATACGCTTTTAACGAATGAGAGCGAAATTGCAGTCGGCCGTGTTACGCGCTCGCGTTCGTTACCCCCCTCTCGATGGTATAAGCACGTGCATATATACAAGGGACGGTAATGCCCGCGCGCGGCTGTATCGTGACCGAGGGTGATTTCTCAAAACGTCCGGACGGCCGTCGGAAGCGAAAAGCGCGCCGCCGGGTAATACGTTCTCGGTATTTAAAGGGAGCCGCGCGGCGACGCGGAGTTATTGCGCGAGAGAGCGTCTTTATTTCGCCGGCCGCGTCGATAGATCGCCGAGATGAGCTTCCGCGCGCGATTCTTTCGCCGCGAATTTTAATGATGATGAAAAGCGTTGGGGGGAACTGTTTCTCCGAGCTTTTTGAATTATTGCGCGGATAAAACAACTCAGTAATAATGACGGAAACTTTTAAGTTACTAAAAATCAAATAAGTATCAAATATTTCATACTTTTTACTAATATAGAGGTGAACCTGCACAATATTGAAAAAATTTCTTTGGTTATTTCACATTGTAAATTAAGAATTCTATGAAAACTTTTAATTTTTAAGAAGTGATTTGTTCTTGACTTACCATTTCCAACTTTTTTTTCCAAATAACTATAAAAGTACAAATTAAAGCTTTATGTAAGCACTTTCACCGAAATCCATTTTAACTTAATCCCTCTCGTTAAACCACATATATCTACATCGACAAATGACAATGAATTTCTATCATTCCCTTTTTTTTCAGTGAAATCAAGCAATCGTGCACGATCAAAAGTCGTCGCTACACTCATTTAAAATCCGATTATACGACAATGGAGAGACTAATGAATGAGGGACTACGGTTATCTTTACATGACCTAATGCATGTAAAGCCTACTTCTTCATGGCGCAATTGATACGTTGCCTGGAGACCAAGCCGATTAACACGCGCACTGGCATTTAGCTCACCCTTGAGCTGTATTTTTAATACATATACAGATGATTGCTTCGGGTGAAATACCAAGTGATGCATGTGGAATTATGATTTATATATTCTAGATATTCTAGAATAACTTTTATTCAGATTCATATGTTTAATTTTTTTTCACGAATATTATGAGTAATAGTATTTTATATTTTAAAGTAACAAAGTTCGAAGCAGCAGAAGTGTTAACTTTATATTTTGCAGTAAAATCAGTAGTATGAAGATAGAGAAGTGAAGGTTGTGCGACGATGTCAAAATCAATATGCGACGAGAGTATTCCGGCAGTAAAATTTGATATGACAAGTTCAAGGTCTATGTTTCATATACATAGCTATTTTTAGATTCATTTTAATTACGATACTTTCCACTTACACGAAGCCATAAATTTGGATAAACCGATAAAACTTTTTTTTTGGATTTAGTTATTTAATGTTGCATCTCCTTTTCGGGTATTAGCGATACAATTAACTATAGTCAGTTAAGTTTGGATTGGAACTCGTATTTTTACTTTTGTTTTTTTTTCTGTAGGGTTATTGCGGTCGACGAATTCGATTCCCGCCATCGAAAAATCCGACAAACATCTTTTTGAAATGTTTCCGAAAATTTCGGATTGACGGGCCGATTCGAACCCGCGTCCTCGAACAGTCTTGTCTTGGGAAGCTAAGTCCGGCGTTTACCGCAAGGTAAACAAACCGATGCCTTAACCGCCTGAGCCAAGAACCACTCTGATAAAACTTTTGTACCCAACTTTTTTAAAGAGTGAACTATCTTAAAATAATTAGTTTTTGCCACGATTTCCTATCCAGATTTTATGGATTATGTTACTTTTTGACACGAGTGTGGAAGTTGATTATTTACCTCGTGAGACATTTTTCGCCCGAACGAAGCGAGTAGTACCGAACATTATTTTATACCACGAGCGCCGAAAAATCGTGTTAAAGTCGCGATTTTGAGGTTAGAGTGGCATAAATCAAGTTTAACTTCTTATTAAACTTTACTGCTCAAGATAAAAATTAAGAATCACAGAAATCGCAGTTTTAGCTCGGTTTTATAGCTAGAGGGAACGAACGTTCTTTTTTAGAAAAACAAAGAAATCGTTTCTAACGCGAAATCGTTGCAAACAACTAAGTGTTTCTATGGGCAATCGTTCATGAAAGAGCCTATACGCTCCTTCATCCCGTTCTTCTATTCCAAATTATTATTTCCTCCGCGCATAAAGTCTACAATATAGATAAAAATTTTTACTGCGCTTTCCTTTTAATTCAGATTACGCAGCTATAATATTACGAGGCAATAAGCAAATTTAAAAAAAACTTTACGACTAACCTCTCTCGAATAAAGCAGCAACACAAAATACAATGAGATTCCGCAACAACAGGGTACTTTTCCTCTCGCGAGAGCACTCGGCAAATAAAAGATATCAAAAATAATCAAGATAAGACAGTGAATAAAGGAAAAATCTTATCCCCGCGGGAGAGGCCCCGAGGCTCCGCCGTTAAAAGCGCCGTAGCGCGGCATAATCCCCGTCGTAAAAAATTCGAACCGAGCGCGAAACAGCGTTGAGCCGTATAAAAGCAGACGCTGCAGAAGAGCGGCGGAGGGAGGCGCGGAGAGAGTGCGCCAAGGGCGCAGTCACGCACATAATCCCCTTTTTAGTGCCGCCTCCTCCTCCTCCTCCGCCTCCGTCCTTTCCCTTCTTTCGTCACCCCTTTTTGCGCGCACCTTGGGCGAGAATTGCGCGCGGGAGCAAGAACGCGTGACGATTACGGACCGATGGAGGAGGAAAGCGTATGTAAGAGCGCGCGCGCCTCGATTCACTCGGGAAGGATTCTCGGCGCCGGCTGACTGACGAGGATTCGCCGAGGCGCTCGGAGGCGCGCGCGGTATTATTATGAGGGTACCTCCGTGATTTTTATTGTTTGCTCGGCGGTTCGGCTGATTTTATGCTTCGACAGCGTCTCTAAGTGCCGAGCTTCGACCCGCTCTCGTTGTCGCGCAAACGTCTCAATCGGCATTCGCGGCATTAGTCATTTGATGCCATTGCTAATAATTTAATAATTACGCTGAACCCATCTGTAACGAAGCATTGATGATGAATTCAGCGATTTATTTTACCTTATCTTATTTCTTGTTTGAATGATTTTATTACTGGTAGAGAGGCCTGGAAATATTTTATCTTCTTTAGCTCTACAAATTTTTTATATTAAATTTTCTTTATAGTGCAATAAAGGCGCAATAAAGTGTATCTATAAAAATAAATATAGCGATAATGAGAAAGATGAAATAACCGACTTATTAAAAATCGTAAAAAAATATATAATCTTTTTATTTCGGATCGTTACGAGATAACGTTTTTTAATTTAAAACAGCGATGAAAGAAATTGCAGTATCGTTGGGTTGAATTAGCTGCTTTCTCCACGATTATTCTCACAACTATATTAAATTTATTGTGAAGCTTTCTTATATTTTTAATCCAGGAAATACATTTCGTTTGTCGTACTTGCCCACACAAAAAATACTAATTTTTTTTAAATCTTATCTTTATTTGCAAGTAAAATGTGCTTATCAAAATAAAAATTTAATACAACATTCAGTTTTCATGTCGAAAATCTGATCAGAGAAAGGTATATACTATTTAGCTGTCAATCGACAAGTTCAAACTTGCTCGGATAAAGAATTACCTCACTGTAATAACGAAATCCGCAGCGATCCATCTTGTAAGCGACGGCACTGTCATTTGTTTATCCTTCGTCCTGCCTTTTCCGCCCCCCTCCCCCTTTTGATTCGAACCCTCCCCGCAACCGGCACCATTTTTTATCGTTCGTCCTATCTTTTTTTCGTACTCCATTATCAAATATTATTTCAACTCGGTAAACACGTAGAATTTCCCGCACGCGAAAAAGGAAAAGCCATACATCAGGGATTATATCGCTAAACCAATATTCGAATTATGGTTAATCAAACAGAAGTATCGATAAGAAGAGAAAAATGGTTTTAATTACTATTGAACAATGGCCGTAATATATTGCGCGCATTAATTCTTTAAGCTACGATTTTATTCAACCTCTATTTCACCGCGATACCAGAACGAGCAAAAGACGTATATTATGTATCTCCTTTTAAATTGAAAATTGTATTTTGTAAAGACTATTTTCTGAAAATTCACGAAATTGGACTAATTGAACGAAAACTCGCCGAAGAACTCGACTGGCATTGAACGAGCGGGCGAAGATTCCTGCAGGGAAGGAGAAAAGGAGAGTGCACCGACGCTCCGGAGCTGGCAAAAAAGAGAGCATACGAACGATGTAAGCCAATTAAATCGGACGGCGGAGTGGCCGTAAATCCTTCGGCGAAAGCTCGTGGGCCTGGCTTCGTCGTCGTCGTCGGCGGCAGCGGCGGCGTCGAAAGGCACCCAAGCTCGTTAATCATCGAATCGCCCGGCAGAAGCTTACAACAGGGGCGCGACGAGGGTTTGGCGCGGAAGAAAGGAGGGGCAGGCCAGAACTGAAAGGCTGTCGATCCCCCTTGATCTGTCCGCGCTCACCTCAGCCAACCGCCCTCCACCCTCCGTCTGACCCTCTCCGCAGGCCTCCTTAGGAGCTTCGCTTCGTATTTTTCGCCGCGCGGCGCTCCTCTCCACGTCGGAATTTTCAATCTTGGATGAACGATGAGCGCGTGAGGCTCGTTGTTCGGGGAAATTAATGCTGCCGCCGTGCGATTATTCAATCTTTGATAGAGGATTTTTAAATCTAAATTTAATGTTAAATGGGAATTGTGTAGCTGAGAATAGTTAGAATAGTAGAAGGAATATAAAATAAACATATCTAAATTAGAATAATTTACGCGTTATACTTTTGCAGAACGATCGATAAGCGTGTAATATATATTCTTGTGCTTACAATTTCTTACTGAAGAATTAATTTCTCCAAGCTGACTAAAATTAATTCCAATAATCAAATAGATTTAATAAAACGATTTGCTTATCAAATTTCGATCTAGCATAAAGATATGCAGAATTTCAGATATTTTTAGATCGAAAAAATTTAAAATGAATTTAACGTTTTTTTGACGTATTTTTAATTCTATATCATGTAAATATGTATATATAGTAGGGCGCGTTTTACATGAGATCTTTCATTTTGGTCGACTATTGAACGTGTTGGACGTTATAAGAAATATTTTTTTCTACGTAATTTTTCTTAACTTTTCCACGGTGATATTAGTTTTCTAAACTTTTCATATTTTCACTGAAGAAACACGTTATATCTCGAGAAAAAAAACCCCTATATTTTTGCAAAAGCTGCATCGACGTAAAACCTTTCGATCTAGATTATAAAAAAAAATATAAAAGTATGCACTTCGCGCGATATAACACTTTTTACGATCTTTTTTAGCGATAATAACAAAAAATTTTAATGAACTAAGATCATAATGTGATGTGCTCTTTGTATCATTATTTTACTTCTAATATAAAATACCGAAATAAAACAGAATGAACTTGCTTAAAAACTTCTTTTTATTACGGGATTAATTTTGGCGGAGTGGAATACGAAATTCGCAAAATTATTTATCTTCCAATAAACGTCAATTATGATAATTGCAGATATCGATAATTACTCCGCTTACTTAAATTAATAAACGGAAAAGTAAAAAAAGAATTAATTATTTTAAAAAGGTCAGCAGAAAATGTCGAGTAAATAATGGTCGCTCATTTAAATAGAGAAGACAACTAAGAATCTATACTGATTTATACTTAAAACGAATGATAGCTAGACATCCACGAACAAAGTACAAAAACGTTAAGGTCCAAGGAAACACACACCTCAGAAGCAATTCTGAAACTTGACTTTTTTCCGACCCCTCTGCTTTCGGGTGACGCCAGTTTCATTTTTTATCATGTTTTTTTTTTGACCCCGCGCACACTTCTTATATACGTCTCCCTTCGAGGTTCCGCGATAAGAACGACAAAGAGAGAGAGTAAGATGGAGGAGAAGTCTTGTATATGGATCCTCCAGTAGACCCTTCACACAAAACCTCACTCCTTGGGCTTTCACTCGCCTCGTCTCTGCGGCTACATTTTTTATCGAGCCACTGGTAAGGAGAAGAAGATTGAGGGAGCAAAACACGTATACGCAACTTCGAGGGTCGGGCTTTTATTCATTAGCTTTGGTGGTGAGCAGCGGCACAGACCTGTTGGATGTTATGTATTTTGAAACGCGGGCAACAGGGACGGGGGGAGCGGACCGAGTTTTCATTAGAACTAGCAATAAGAGTATTCGATGGCTTTTTTTTTTTTTTTTTTTTTTCAGAAATTGAAGGCTCCAAAAGACAGCTTCTTTCAATGTAGTTCATGTTTGCATCGCCTGTAGTCAATGAAAGTGTCGATTTTTAAAGTTCGAAATAATGCTATACAATATACTACGGAGAAAAATTTTCTATAGTAAATAGAACATTTTAATTTGGTCGCAGTCTGTAAAAATCTAAAAAATTGTCATGTTCCTAGTAAATTTTACATGTCTAAATATGAAAATTGACCGTTAACCTCGTAAAATTTACTAGAAACTATGGTAACTATTTTTTAGATTCTCAGTTTATGATCAAATTAAAATGTACTATTGTAATTTTTACTGGAAAATTTTTCTCCGTGTATAATCGTATTAAATAACAGTGAAAACTGTACAAAATTAACAAATAAATAACCCCAGAAGCCACCCCAACGTGGGGTGAAGTAGAAGTAAATTTTTTTCTTCGGAACACTCAAACCGTTGTCAAGAGGCATCCTATACATCTTCAACTTTATCTGACTTGAACCGATGGGGTTTTCATCTAATTATAAGTACTTGAAAGAAACGCAAATGTATACTCTACAGTTGTTTCTCATCGCGTCCTCAAAATTTTTTTGTAAATAATTGACAAAATAATAATTCAGATGTTTAAATCGGTAAAATAAACTATTGAATGGAAGACGCAAAATAGAGGGGTTCTATATTGGTAATTATAATTATTGACGCAGAACCGCATTGTTAATTTTACATAACAACAGGTTTCCATAAGTACAATGTCAATTATCAAATTCAAACCTACAATAATTAATCCTACAAAATTAATAGACGTGCGTTTCAATTAACCACGCGAGCCTACGAGGCACGGCAGCACACAACTTCGGAAAGCGGCATTGATTGGCGTGCTGGGAAAGTTTCGTGTATCTTTGAACCTCCCTCTCTCTCTTTCTCGTTTCCTCACTCTTACTCTTTCAGTCATTCCCTTGCCGTGTTAGTGCCGAGCATTCAATTAAAACTGGAAAACAAACGCGCGTGCCAGTTGGAAATTCATTGGCGCTCCACTTCCGATTTGTTTCGCCGGTAGTTTCCATGATAGCTTAAGCAGACACCTGCAAATATTACCCGGATCGGAGGTAAGAGCCTTAATGGAAGCAGTGATTTGTAAAATTTTTGCTGCATACTTATTCTTTTCTGTTCTCCATATTGCGAACGCTTTAGAAATTAGTTGATATCTTTTGTTTTTTGACAATTTACGTGATATTTTATTCTGGTTTCTGGTTTATTTATTTATTTATTACTGTAGTCAACGCTATAAATTAAAAAATAAATATTCAATAAATTGTGTAGCAACATTAAATGAAGTGGAAATAAATAAATAAAAAATAACTGATTTGGCTTTGCAAGATGTGTTAAAAACATTAACTGATGGAAATGTGAATTGGAACAGGCGTCAGAAGCTCTTCAAATTATTGGTTCAGTATTCAATTTTATAACAAGTTAAAACAAATTTATTCACACAATACAGAAAAGCATGTGTATTTACTTTTCAGAAATCATAAATTTATTTCAGTTTAAAACTATATATTTGTTTATCCATGTCAATGAAAAATAAGATTTATATTATTTCAATTTATTACTTTGATTACAATCATGAAATGATTGAACGATATTCGAATTTTGAGTAAAACTGCTTTGTCAAATATCATAAATTTGAAGCAATTCTCGAAAAGTCTACTTTAATATTTATGAGACAAAAGATCTGTAAAGATGAAGAATATATATAACTGCCTAAACGAAAAATGAAAATTTAATATTCTGCAGACACAGGAAAGATATATTTGTTGGAGAAAAGCGGATTTGTTGAGCCTGGAAGAAACTCCATTGCCGTTGTCCTACTCTTGGCGATCCATCACAAGTACTTTTTTGTTCCTTTCTCTTATACATAAAATATTTAGAAAGCTACAGATTTGTTAAGAATTTGACATTCTGCAAATCCGTTTCAATTACTGAAGGTAAATCTTGACAGAGCAAGTTGTGTTTCTGATGTTCAATATGCTTAATTTTATTAAATAAATATTTATCTAATTTGATAAAACGGTTTTTTATTTTTATTCTAATTTATATTATCTCTTAAAAGACCTTCGAGAACGGAGAGCGTTATGTCCGTTATAAAGAAATAAAGATACTTATTCTTCTTTTACTGCTTATAGGTTTTATAACTATCCTACAATGATCTCATTACAAGTAAAAGTGCAAATGTAATAGCTTGCATAAAAAGTTGTACAAGTACACCTTAGAACAAAGTAAGAAGTCGAGTTTTCTCAATACAAAAGACCATCTGCAAAAAGGAAACGCTCATTTTTTTTTCGTATTATTTATTTTAATTTGTATTAAAAAATGTATTGATACCAACTTTTAATTTAAAATTAACTTAATTTTAAAAATATAATTTCGTAATTATCTTTACATTTTATTTAAAACCAATAACCTCTTGTTAAACATCCTACTTTGCGCGGTAGTAAAATTCGAAACAGTTAGAAAAGAAATATCAGCGCCAACTTGAAGCTACTAGAGAAAAGGGAATCTTTTAAGAACCTTCTTTTGCAAAATGAGGACACAACTCGTGCAATTCGAAGCGCGTCCAGAACAATAGGATATAAAGGAACGAAAGAGATAAGCAGGAGACAAAAAAAGAGGAGGGAGAGGAAGAAGAGAGGAAAAGTAGGCAGTGGGTGAAAGCCGATATCGGAACAAGTCGGGGAATTCGGCGCGAACACAGCAGGGAGGGACCGATGGAACTATGCGAGAAAGAAAATTCCACGTCGCGCGTTCGAAAACGATGAGAAAGTCGGTGGTGCAATGCTTGCACCGCGATGAAAATGCACGCCTCGACTTTTCGCACTATTTTTTTCTTTCTTTCCTCGCTCTCCTTTCTTCTCCCCTCCACAGCCCTCCGTTTCGTGCGCGCGACTCGGTTTTCATCGAGAATTTCGCGCCTGAAAGTCCCGCTGCATATTCCGCGTGCGTTCGACGCGAATGAATTCCGAATTATTAAAAAAATATTATGCACGGCGCGATGGAAATCGACTACGGTTTCGACGGGAATGAATTTTACCGTGTATAGCAACGTTATTCGTTTGTCTTTTTCTGCTTTTTTTAGGAAGCGATATAGAACGGTAAGGAAATATCTTTAAATACAGTTGTCGGAGATTGCGAATAACAGCTTTTTTCAGAGCGATGAATTGAGTATTTGATTGTGGATTTTTAAAGCAACAGCGTTTATTAATTTTAATAAAATTATCTATAATTTATAAATATTCACTTGAATGCAACATTTTAACATTTAAAAATTCAGTTTCGCTCTATTTTAATTCGACTTTTGAAATTTTTTAATAAATGAAAAAGTGATTCAATATTTTTAAAGTGTAAAGCTAAAACTTAAAATTTCTGTGCACTGCTTAAACAAAAGTAACAGGATTATAAATATAATTCAATCCTTCTGCGAATTCAATACTTACAGTGTATATGGGAGAAACATGCACATCATGACCTTAATTTTAAAATTCATATTAATATTCGTTAATGAATTTCGATTTTTATAAAGTATGAATATCTCGAAATTCCTGCCAATACAACTTTGTCTTGAAAAGGTCTGCCCATACAAATTTGGACGAAACTTGTGATGAAATGTATTGTCGTAAACGAATAATAAATGGTAAATTTAATTTTGAGTTCAACTGCACGACTTTTCCACCTTTGTCTTACTTAATTTTCTTCTTAAAAAACTAAAAAAAAAAAGTTATTTTCAATCAAAAGTGGCGTTGCCAAAAGTCACTTTCTTCACGAAATAACGATATTGCACTAGTCGCTTGACTGCATTTATCCTAGTCAGTCCTCGTCAGCTAAGCGGCAAGGTTGAAATCTGTCTGTTGCATTTTGCTCGACATGTTTACGCGATATCGACAGTTTTGCGGTTCTACCTGTCGCGTGGATTTCTTGTCAATACTGCGGGTACACGGAAATGTACAATTTTCTTTTGCATCCTGGACTTCGTGCTTGCGCTCGTAGCTTTTGATATATCATTACGTGATGTTCGCGTGCGCAACTTTGCGAGCGCAACGGTCAGTTCAGCGTGTTCGAACAAAGTTTGAGAATGGGGATATTACAAATTCAAATAACATAATTGAGTTTATAGTACGGACACTTAATGCGAGGAACCTAGTATTGGAAGTAGTCAACTATTAGAGAACTTGTAGTACAATAATTATACTGTTTGAATTTAGTACGAAAACATTAACTTGTGCTTTATTTATTTTCAACAAAGTATTAAACTATTTATTGCAAAAAAAATGAAAACCGACTTCTTACACGGAGAAAAATTTTCTAGTAAAAATTACAATAGTGCATTTTACTTTGATCGCAGACTGTAAAAATCGAAAAAATTACCACGTTCCTCGTAAAATTTACTAGAAGCTATGGTAATTTTTTAGATTTTTACAGTCTGTGATCAAAGTAAAATGCACTATTGTAATTTTTACTAGAAAATTTTTCTCCGCGCAGAAATGACTATTCGATACATCAAAGAAAGAGCCAGAATTTCTCCCCCTCGGCGATAAAAGACAAAAGTTGCCGGTCCCGCTCAAAAAAAAAAAAAAAAAAAAAAAATTACAATATCCATCTGTGCCTTCCACGAGAAAAGCCGCTGCCGCTGCGCAAAGAGCCGCGAGATCCGAGAGCGAGAGCACAAGAAGAGTTGGAGTGCACTATAGGCTACGTGCGGGTGCAAGAGTGCATTCGCACTTGTTATGTAAGGTGGCGCGAGTGCGCGTGCACGTGCATCACGCTCACTTAGCTCTCAATTTGAGGGCTGCCCTTGCCTGCGCGAGCCGAGCCGCCTTTCTCTCTCCCATCCCGCGGGGAGAGAGGGTTTCTCTTTTATGCGGCAGCGCGAGTCAGCCGGCGATGATGCCTGCGACGCGAGGAGAGCCGCTTCCCTCTTCGGCGCGAATCGCGTTTTTTTCAAGTCTGCGAGAGAGAGAGAGAGTCTCGCTCGGGTTGTCACCGGCTCTCTCCGATCATCGGGTTTAAGTGGCCGCTTTTATTTTACCGGGTATAACGACGTTCCCTTCCGCAATCGTAATGCTTGAACGTAACTACTTTGCGATACAAATTTTAGTTAAATGAGTATGCCAATTTTTCGCTTTTTAATTCGGAAGATAATTTCTAATCTGCAGCGAACGATTTAGCTACAGCAATTTAGTTTATAGCACTTTGGTACATAACCGTAACGTAAAACTTGACGCGATTAACATTGAAATCAATATAATTAATAGTTTGTTTATTTTTACTTTTATTATGCCTGTAAAATAATGGACTTGTGTATAAATAGGAAATGTATTAGTAAAATTCAGACGAAATTAATTCTACTAAATGATAATAATATATAAAGCTGATTTATGCTGGCAAATTCAAAGTTATGAATTAAAACGACTCTTAAGACGTGCTCACCTCCCCATTATGAAAGTACCCTCTGATTGACGTATAAAGAAAAGAGAGGGGACCAGAGCCAACACTCAGGGGAGGAATAGTAAAAATTAATGCGTCTTTTAAAACGCAACAATTCGTCTCAAAATAATTATATTAAAAAATTTTGAAAACGATGAATAGTTTTAATTTTAATAATGAATCCACCCATTTATTTTTATTTAACATTTAATAAATAAAAATAAATTAACGCATTTGAAAAACTATAATGAATGAATCTGCAGTGAATGGAGATCATTATTTTGTTCATTCAGACTACATTTTGATATGGAAAAATACGTTAAATGCTGTAATTAGTCAATTATGAGATGATTACGTTTCATAAAATCATTTCTATTATGTGCGTAAAATAAAACTAAAATTTTTTTTTATCCGTTTTCGTTCATTAACGTTCCTTTTTAAATTTATTCAAATAATTAAAAACGTACTTTATACGCAAGAAAGAAAAAGCTTGAAATTAAAAAACTTTTTAAAAAATGATGTAGATTAATTTAAAAATCTAATTTAAAGTTTAATTTAATCCAAGACTATAATTCGGAGTTTTCAAACAGACATTTATATCTCGGATTTATTTGTAAAGTTAAGGCGCATTGGGGATTTAATCCACGTCTTAAATTGGTCTATCTTTCACATTTTAAGAAAAAAACTAAACTGCAACACGAGTTAACAAATTTCTACAATTTAAACTTTTAATCGTTTACTTTTTCTAAACGGATCGTTATAAAATTAAAATTAATATCAGCTTGATATATAGTTGACAAATTTTCTTTTACAAGAAAAGGCAATACGTATAACGGAACATCTATTTAATTCGTTAAATTAATAAATTCCTTCGTAGATTGTTCCCTTAACGGGAGTACGAGTGTAAAAATTTCAACAACATCGAGCTTCAATATTTCCCTTTACAGCCACAAGTAAAGCGGGCAACTTGAGAAATGAAGTTTAAGCGTGGCGCAGGCAGTAAATATGAAAGTATCGATTAAAGAGAAGAAGCGCCAGAAAGCAATAGCAGGTCGTTCACATCCGCTATTGCGAAGAGATTTCTCATACTAATGGTCTCGAATATCTCTCCCTCTTTAGCCCTTCGATGAGAAAGCGTCGCTGATATTCCCGAGCCAAGCGGCGCGGCGCGTCGGGGGAAACTTTCGTTATTTTCGTCGGCGACGCGGCGTCTCGTAACTCGTATACGCGCGCGGGGAAGTAAAAAAAGATGAACGGCGAAGTAAAAAAAGCTCGGCGGAAGGAGGAGGAATCGTAAAAGAAAGTATGGATGGCGCACGCGGCCCATTGGGTATCCTCGTACGTGTATATGCGTGGACGTGTATATCGCGAATATAACGCCTAGCGAAGCAGTCTTTGGCGAATGGCGGCGCGAGGGAAAAAAAAGGGGATCGAGGCCGCGTTTTCCGCGTTTCGTATCGCGACGACGGCCTCGTAAATGAAGACGTATATTCTTCTTCGATGGAGGCGCGGAGCGCGGCGAAGTTTCGTATAAAATCAGCGAAACGAAAAGTGCGAAGCGATTTGCCGAAAGAAGCCGTAAAGTTCCGGCCAACAGGCGTTTATCATTATTTTCAAAGTTATGAGAGATCGAAAGGCTGCGGTAGCTGAGTGCACGCAGCTCGAAGAAGCGATAAGGACAAGCGTGAAATCGTCCGGGACTTTGGAGAGGTTCGACGAGAGGTGTGTGTGACGTAATGGAGTTGAATTGATTTGGAAATGAAAACTTGATGGGATTTTTAGCCAAGGATTTTAAATCAATCGGTATAAATTGAGAATTCTTTTAACTTTTGAAGCAAGATGTCAAAATAATATTACTTATTTATATATACATATAAATATAAATCATGAGTTAAAAACAATAATAAATAATAACAATAATTTTATTTATAACTGTAATCGGAAAAACTGATAAAATTTGATACATTGCACCATTCGCATCGAAAAATTCTAGACATTACCAACTAAAAATAGTAATTTTAATTTTTCTTTCATGAAACTGTAATAAAAAAAGTTTTCATTTTTCTAAAATGCTAATAAAAGACAAAGTAGATATTAAAAGTTAATAACACAAAAACTCGTTTCAGGCTTTATTTAAACTTCAAAGTTTTATTAAATTGTAAGGACCAGATTTCACTTTACGCATTATATATTCCATTCTGATTTAATACTCTGCGATCACCTTTCGCGATTCATAACGAAAATAAATTGAATGCAGAGCATTGCTCTAACATAAATCACAAGAGAAAACCTTTGTGCATATTTAATGTTAATTAAATTTCATCTTAGCTGTTTCTGTAATATATGAACAAGCACTTTATGTACGTGGTTCGTTATCTAAAAATTACATAATAATTAAGTCGCAAAGTTTTGTAAAATATATTTAACCATTTCCAGTTTTAAATGACGAATGGACAATTTATCATCAAAGTGCAATATCGTCGTATAACGGCCACTTTTCCAGATTGAAAAGGTTGAATATAAATTTAGCTTTAATTAAAAAAATCAAGTGCATTCATCTCGAACGAAGTAATTAATTTTTAATTTAATATAATGACGAGTTTAATGAGATACTCCATTATTAAATTTCTCATAAAACAAAGTCGTTCGAAATCAAAGCTTTATTAATTTATAATGTAGCTTAATTTATTGTCATAAATCAATAAATCCAGAAGAGAAATAGAGTAATCCGTTTGATTTTATAGAAAAAAAATTACGAGGTGTAGCCACAGCCACCGCCGCGTAAGTAAAATCTCCCGGGCAAAGCGTTCGCCAATCAAAAGGAACTGCCGCTTTAAATGCGCTTCTCTCCTTCGCCTCGACTTTTCCCCCCGCGATTCTCCGGCCAAACTCTTTTCCCAGTACAAACAGCTGCGGACTGAGAGAAGAAAAAAAAGGTAAAGGGGAAGTAAAAGCTAGGATCCGCGCAGTCAAGTCAAAGTATCCCGAGTCGCGCGGCAAAGCGCAACGCTCGGATTTTTCAGGTTGCCTCCCCTGGACATCGGGCAGAGCCTCGCAGTCGCCCGGAGATTAAAGCGAGCGAGCGCCGAAGACCGGGAGGAGGAAAGTCAGCGGTGGCTATAAAGGATGTTTGTAGATCCCGGGGACTGACGTCACCGAGCGCTCCGGTGATTCCTCCCTTACAGTCGGCAGTGTGCGTACGTGTGCGTGTGTGTGTGTGCGCGTGCCTGCGAGATAGGTACGGGCGTATGCGCAGCTATGTGTACGCGAGGGAGGTGCAGTTTACCGACCCAAGGGAGAAAAGATGGACTTCCCGCGGAGAGTCCGGGACTGACGTGAACTGAATATCCTGCCGAATACACACAGACGCGCGCATATACGCAGGCGAACCTGTGGATCGGCGGAGCACTCTTGTGACCTACGGGCGCAGGAAAGTTTACATGCAGTGATTTCGAATGAGGCTTTTACCGAATGTCGACTTTTTCGAGTGGGAGGGTAAAGAGTGTGTTTCGCGCGAGTTAACGCGAACGTTTCGATAAGCTTAAAATTATTTTGGGCTCGATGGGGGCGAACGAAATATTTTTTTTTTAAATTCAGAGAGATCTCGTCGCTCGAGCATATTTATCGCGGACGTTCGTCGCGCGTGCAGTTCTACAAACGAACGAAAATTCGGTAATTAATTTAAGAACATTTTTTAAAATTATTTCAGTTTAAAAAACAAAAAGCTGCTTCTAAACCTGCATAATCTACTGCTTCAGCACGATATTAAACGAGAAAAAAAAAATTCATGTAAATATTTTACTTTTTTTATCATAGTTGCAGGCTCTTTTACTGAAAAATTATCACGAATTAAATATTTGAAGATATCAGGTTAATTTTGCTTAGCTTGGCTATAACAACTTTATTCGATTTGCTTTAGTTGACTTTGTATATTGCGATAAGAATAGAAGTGAAATACAAGTTATAAAACGGCAATAATTTAATTTAATTGTTCTGCAAAAATAATGAAAAAATTCTGCATTTGAAGTAAGAATTTTTCCCTTTTTCCAATTAAAATTTATTGCAAAGTTTACAAAGAGTTGTTCACTTTACGTCATTGCATGCTTGTTCAATTAAATATGCAATTTAAATTCAATCATAAAAACCTGCTCACAACTAAAAATAACATTTCGAAATCCATTAAAATAATTCAATAAAAAGAGAGAAGAATGATCGCATCGAAGCAAAAAAAAAAAAAAAAAATCCACAGAATGCCGCATGAGCCGCGAAATCGACAGCGCAACTTAAACCGGTCGGTTGCACAGAAATGGCCGTACGATGGGAGAAAATAAAAAAGAATGGGAGAAAGTTACTTCTACGCGAAGGGCGCAGAGCCCGCGCGTTTAAAGGAAAAGTAGCGAGAGCTGGCGACGCTTTTAAGAGCGTCCGCCGCCGCCGCCGCCGCTCTTCTCCGGCGCTTTAGCAGAGTCTCGGGACTACATTATCCCGAAGAACTCTGGCTCTTTAGCTCTTTAGTCTAGACACGCGAGAGCGAGGAGAAGCGAGAAAGTCGAAGGGCGGAGAGAGAGAGAGAGGAAAACCGCAAAGAAAGCAGAGCGGGGGGAGGGTAAATGCGGGCTCGGGCCGGGAATACGGAATTCGAGATAATTAATGTAAATGCCATTCGGAAAAATGCTGGCCGAGCTCGGCGCGAAGGGCTAACCAAAAATTCTTCCGAGCAAAAATTTCGGAGTGGAAAACATTTGCATTAGAAGGCGCTTGGGGGGAGAGTGGGTCCGTTCGTGAATTTTTACCTTACTCGACAGCTTTACCAAAGAAATTCAAATGGACTCTAGCTTATTAACATCTCTATTAGACTCTGATGAGATACAAAGTTTTAGTCGAGGGTTACGGACGTAATCGAAATTGTAGCTTTTGATTATAAATATTTAGTTAATTGTTCGTTTATATATTTTATTTAAGCATTTCTAATAAAACTCTCATTCTACTTACAAGAAATTTATTTTGTTAATAAAGACTTCTAATTATTCTAGTTTCGCGTATTAAAAAGTTTATTGCATATCAAACTTTGTTTAATATGTATAATATTCAAAACTCTTGCTTGTTAGGAAAACTAAATGGCTAAGTAAGTCTTTACTCTATTCAGACCAAAAGCTTATAGGGGCAATTAACTCTTGCCAAAAATGAAGCCAATGAACCTATCTGAGTCAGCTTAACTAGATGCGTATTAAACTAAGACGCTCGTTTGCGAATCCCTAATCTTGACAGAAGTCTAATAGATATTTAATTAAAGACCAAACTAAAAAAGATTACTTTTTTTTTAATTTAACTTTTAACAGGAATATAAAATACTTATTCAATAGCTTAGAAGGCATTAAATCCACGGAGTTTATCGATCACAGTTCAAAAATGAGAAAGTTCCAAAGGATAGTAGAGCACATATTATATATAAGGGAGGTAGAAAGGCAGAAACAAAGCAAGCGGAAAAAGAAGAGAGAACTGGGAGAGAGAGAGAGCGGCAGATAAGGATGAATAGAGGAGGCGGAAGCGGAAAGCGTAAAGCGCCGATAGGCGAAAGCCAGCTCGTAAAAACTTTGACGACAAGACGGCAGCGGTCTCTCGGAGAGGCCGAGCTGTCGGCGTAGCATAACTCGGCCGAGCAAACCGCCGCCGCAGATTAGGCGCACGCGCGAGCATTATCGCGACGAGCCCCCGTCCGAAGGAAAAGAACGACTGACCGCACGGGGCGCTGCGAGAAGGAAAGCGCAACCGTAGACACTTTCTGCCCCGTAATTTTTTTTTCTTTTTGCGCGCGCAGCTACGCGAAAGTTCCGCGAAATAATTTCGTTAGTCGCGCGCGAGCAACGTTCGCGGGGGGGGGAGCGAGCGTCTTCTTTTTTATATCCCGAGCAGCGGAGGGCCGCGGGAGAAGCTTTTTATTTCCGCGGGCATTAGGAATTATTTATTTTCGGTCCGCCTCCCGCGCGCCGGAGGAGAGTCTAATGAATTACGACTGTTGAGAACTTCTTTCCTAATTGTTTAATTGGATTTTTTCGTTTCGCGGCAACATAAATTACGCGCGGAGGATTTAATGAAAGTGGCGGAGGCAAATTTTAGAGGTCCTTTTTGATTAATAGTAATGTGCAGAATTTTAATGACAATGAAGGTGGTGATATTTTAAACACTGAAACGGTAGCCATAAATTTAATTTAAGAACAAATTTGCAGGTTCTTTTTTTTTTTTTTTTAGTTATATGGAGTTATATTTTTTAGTAAATGGATAGGGAAGTATAACTTTGAAAGTATACCCGAATAAAAATAATTCGCCTCCATTATGCGGCAACAATGATTTCAAAATATTTGCTTTACCCCGTCAATCTTCCGGATTTAAAAGCGCTAATCGACGAAAACGCGATAAAGCCATAAACTATATCGCGAAGAAGATTTATTACTCCCCGAGGGAAGGCTGCACCTCCCCATTTGCATAAACCAAAAAAAAAACGGCATAAAACTCGAAAAGCAAAGCCTAAGAATGTCCGAGCAATATATTCGCGGCTTGTTTACGGGCCCCGATAGTCAGGGGGTAGTAAGAAAAGGACGTTGCCGGTGGCAGCGGGCAATTTGATTTACGCGGAACTAAGGCGCGCGGGTATATCAGTGGAACGAGTCGCGCGCGCGTCCGACAGGTCGAACGGCTCTCTCTCTCTCGGCCTATGCATGCGGCGCTCCTCCGTCTCGCAAAGCGTTTTCCTATAATTGGATCGCGGCCTGGAAAACAATCGGCTCGTGCTTTTGTGTATTATTAAGCTTTATATAGAAAATCTTTTGCCAATTTGGCTGATTGGCCGAAACGGCGGCTCGCTTCGGGGCTGTAATCGCGGATAATGAAAGGCACGTTAGTTTGGAACTTCAATTTCAATTAAAACCTACCGGGGTGATATATACATTTCCTTAATTTAATCGAGTTATTTAATGAATATTAAGATCTCACGAAATCTTGTCGACATTAGGCGATTCGAAAAATTTTTCCGAGATCAATCCATTAATATTAATTAAAGAACTAATATCATTTTCATTTTATTAAATTATGATTTATTTTAGGTTTTACAACATCGCGATCTTAATAGTCTATAAAACACTTACTGCGTTACATTTAAATTATTTACCGACGTTCCAAGTAAAAATACTTAATTTTACTTTAAAATGAATAGTGCGCTGTTGATTTCCTTTAAAATTTAGGGGTTTTAATACATGAATTTTAATGCAGAATGCATATTCATTAATTTAATTTCCGTATAAATTTTCTTTCCTGTGCAACATCGCTTAGCAGTAATTAATGAAATATGTAGAGTTCTCTGATAAATTGAGTATTTTACACTTCATTTATTTCGAATAAAAAATAAAAGAACAAATTTGCTGCTTACCAGCAATTGTGAAACTAAAAGTTCAGATTAACATCTGATCAACATCACGTAACAGATTATCAACTCACCTGCAACAAAAGAACAAGATTCAGCATTAAAAAAGCACGCAAAATAAACAGTGGTTTTAATTTTAAATCGCATAATATAAAGTTTTTTAAAATTAGTATATAAATTCTTTTGATTTAATTTTCTATTTCTTCACGCTTTGTTTTATTACAAAAGGAGTAGTATAACTTTCATTTAAGTTACAAAATGAAATTTCGCATTTTAAATTTGCATAAATCCTTATAACTTTAAGGTAGTTCACCTAGAAAATAAACTTATACTTGTATATACGTATACAAATGTGGTTTCAGGTTTTAACAAGACTTTCGCTCTGCATGTTACGCGTTCACATGCATATTCACAAACATACTGTTTCTGTTGTCTTAAAACTTTATAAACACTTTGAACTTTTAATTCATTTAATTTCAGGAAATGTTCCGCTTGCTTATTCACCGCATTTCCGTACTTCTCCCCGAGATGTTTTACTATTTTCGAAAAATTCTCTCGCGAAAGAAGCGAAGAGAAGCCTTTGTCAGGCGTTCCAAACGCTTGTGAAAATTTCCGGAAATTCGAGCCACTTGAACTTTCCTACGAAAGAGAAAGAAAACCCTCGGCGTTTTCTCCAAGAAAAATTCCTTACAAAAGCCGCTCTGCATTATTCCAAATTGAGCCTTCCGCCAAACAATTAGAGCAATTAGGGTACGGTCTGCGGGTGAACGTGTGCAGCTACTAAACAGGAGTATAAGGGAGGGAGAGGCGGTGACCGAGCGGAGCTTTGACGCTTGGCGGCGCGAGTTTGACGCTCCCCCCCGAGGACCGCGCCGCGACCCTCTATAACGTGTATTCATGGTCAACCTCCGTATTGTAATTAACCGTGTCGCGTGCGCGCGAGTCAGGCCATAGCGAGGTCGGCCGCTCGACTGCACGGCATTCCTGCGGAGGTCTATTACAGAGGTTCGGCTGGTTACACGCTCGAAAGCCGAAACCGAAGGTGGCGGCGGCGGCGGCGACGACGGCTACGCGCGAATCAGACGTCGCGGCCGATGGGGCTTTGATTTAGGGTGTACAGGGAGGGAGAGGGAGGCACGTCACGTTAAATTTCAAACGGAACACATTGTCACGCATGTATATGTATATTGGTGTCTCATTACCGCTCGCTGTTTCGATGTATATGACACAGCTGTGGCGCCGACGGTGGCTTTGACTGCGGGCGCTTGTGTGTGCAAACCTGCCCGTATTTGCGTCTGCTGTGCGTCGACGTTTGTTGCCAGGAAAATAACTTGTTAGTGAGCGTTTTGTTTCGGTTCGGCGGGGGAGGGGGAGGACCGAACATGCGAATGTCCACTTCGGAATTGCATCAAAATATCTTTTTTTTCTACATCGACATCAGATATTTACAAATGACTGTTTTGTCTCAGATGTCGAATGGTCATGAAGAATAAACAGAATATGATCGAAATAGTTACATTCGAATTGCCATTGACTGAAACGTGAAAATTTTTCGTGACCATAAAGTCGAAGGTTCATACCGGCGAAAAACAATAATAATGTAGACTAATTATTTCTATTTTTCGCCGGTATGAACTTTCGACTTTAGGCACTGGCAATTCGAATGTAACTATTTCGATCATATTCTGTTTATTCTTCATGACCATTCGATGATTTGAACAGTCTAATTATACATCTGAGACAAAACAGTCATTTGTAAATATCTGATGTCGATGTAGAAAAATTCGATATTTTGATGCAATTCCAATGTTGACATTCGGACGAAGTCGCATGTTCGCCCCCCCCCCCATTCTGATAATTCTAAGAAGTATATGCGATGTAAAATAATCACGGTTTTACATTAGTTAATAAGATTGAAAGTAAAGTTATATGCGCAATAGAACTAACTTTTATTATTTAAATTAATAATTTTTAGTTTCTGAAAATATCTGCAACAATAGTAAATAAATGTTCAATCTTAATTTGGCTGAGTAGAAAAATATAATGAACAAAACAATTTAACTGAATACCCCTCGGTATACCCGGAGAGTAAATACAAGTAAAATAAAATAAACAAAACAAAGGAAAGAACCTCATTTGCGAATAATGCAACGAGCAAATATTAAAAGTTACAAACTATGTAGTGAGGAAAGGAAAATATTTGCCTCGGGATAAGAAATAACCAAGAAACAAGCAAGGCGAAGATATAAGACTGCTGGGGAAGGGGGAGGGGAGGGGGAGAGAGAAAAAATAGGAAATAAGAAGCAAGCTATGTGCGAAGAGTTGTGGCGGATATAAAGAAAACAAATGCGGAGCGAATGGGCGAGGAAGTAAGAAAAACGCGCAAAGTCAAGAAGGCCGATGCCGCCGCCGCCGCCGCCGCTGCTGCTGCGCCGCGCCGCGAGAAAACAAAACGGGAAAAATAAGCACAAAGGATTTTGGAGTCGGCGTCGCGAGGAAGGAACTGGAAGAGGGAAGAGAGGCAAAGTCAAGACTAGGAAATACGAGCGAAGTAGAGTGAAGGATAGAAAGAAGGCGCAGCGCGCTCGTCTTTGTAAGAGGCTACATCTCGGGCGGTTTGCTTCTGATTGGAGTAAAACTCCTCGTGCTTTCATATATGTGGGCTATGCACGCGAACGCACGCGCATCAAGCTGAATGAAAACTCCTTCCGAATTACGAAACCGAAAAGAATGGTGAGAAATATTGCCGCGGTGGATGCGAAGTTATGAAATAATGGAGAAATAGCGCAACTTCGGAGAAACGCGAAAGTCCGTGATTTTTTTATCAAAATAAAAATGAGCATGCTAAGTTTTACACTTATTTAAATTTAAATTATGTACCGCTAATGATTCTGAACTTTTATAAGTTTTTCAAAACAAACAAATCCTCACAGATCTTACGCCGACATATTAAAGGCGATTTCGCAGGTATGAAAAGTGGAAGAGAAATAAAGATGCAGGAAACAAGAGATAAGAGCAGAGAGCAGAGGTAGAAGGAGGGGGAGATAGATGTTATTGTATATACGTATAGAGAAACCGGTGCAGTCATCGGCTTTACCGCAAGATATCCCAGAAGCGGCCTGGCGGCGGCGGCGCGGGAGACGAAGATCGCGCTTCAAGAGATTTCGGAAGGAGGATTTCGCATAACGACTTTCTTGTTCGGCTTTAACAAGAGGGAGAGAGAGAGAGAGAGAGAGAGAGAGCGGCCGGGGCTTACAAGTGAGCCTATATCGAATTTCCTAGCGATATTCGTAATCTCGTGAAGCGCTGAGCGCGCAGGCTTGTTGCCGGGATTAATTAAAATTTTCGTCTTGGAGAATTTGGTCAGGATGTAATTGCGATAATACCTCGGTAACGCGAGGCCGAGAGAGCCGAAGCTCTATATACGCGTGGCCGGTATATAGCGAAGCCTTTAGGTGCGAGAGAGAGAGAGAGAGAGGTCGAGCTTGCTCTCTCCGTGAGCCGTCCCAAGTGAGGCCGCGAGTACGCCTCCACTTTTGCGGCGCCGTTGCTAATACTTCGCGTGCCCTACTTCCATTCCTCTCCTCTCTGGGACACAGGGATGAAACCAGTTCATCTAGTGTGAGGACCGGGGCCCTTCCTAGATCCCCATTTCTGAATCCTGTTCCCCATCCGACACCCACGACTCTTCAGGTGCTCCTGAAGGCGAGGTACGCCAGTACCCAGCTCCTGCATCCGGTCCGATGCCCGCTCGTTGCGAGCAACTTAAATCTCCAGGTGCCCCTTAGCGGACGAGAGCCTGGGAATCCCATCCCCATCCTGGTGAAGTTACCCTGAGGGAGCGTTCGTCGCCCATTCCCGTCACCGTGCGCGCGAAACCGGCCGCGTCAATTATTACTATGTAGCGGGTATTTAGTTGAAGCCGTTTATTGTTAGCCAATAAGGTGTTTTTTTTTTGTTAATAAACAGTACCTAAAGATTTAAATGGTTGCATCGACCGCGTTTTTTACCCACACCCGTATCCGTTTCCTAAATCTATTCTGGCTTCGCTGAGCCGATCCGGAGGATAAAGGAAACATCACACCTGCCTGCCCTACGAGACTTTTCCGAGAGATAAACCTACGGCCCAACCTTATCCGATTTACCAAACGCAAAGCCAGAGAATTTAAGAAACCCCTTAATCGAAAAAATCGCTAGAAAAAAAATAAAATAAAATAAAACTTTTTGACGGGTAGAGTAATGCTGGTTTGCATTGAATATTTTATTCAAATTTTTTTGCATTACGCGCTGGTAAATTTATAATAAGGATGAATATAAATTCTCCATGTAAATATTTAAGATTAAACACGGTATTTATTAAAAGCTTTTAAAATTTTTAAGCTGAAAATGTTGCAGCATTTCTAAATATAATCCTATTAAGCCGTTGAAAACATTACGGCTGCTTTCACCAGAAGGTGTAGCTACAATTTTAAAAGTAAAATTCACAATAGGTATAGAATCCCGAAATTTGTCCCCCAAAATACATTAATTAAATCGCAAATTCATTAACGAACGTTCCAGCGATGGAGATAATAAAGTTCGCGACCTTTGAAAAGCCGCGGGCCCGACTGGACATAATTAAAATCCACGAAAAGTTCGCCGCGCCGGCCGGTGTAGCTCGCCGACTAAAAAAGTGTAATAATTACACGAGCTCTCAAGGAGAGTGCAATGAAACTGAATATTCGCGCATAAAGGAGGTGGGGGAAGGGGCGCGTAAAGTACAAGCATCCGAGTGGCGCATTTATCAAGAGAGGAATGAATTTTTTTCGTAATTGCGCTCCGCGAAAACGAGCGAGAACGAAAACGAGGGGCGATGGAAGGGTATTATCAGAGAGGAAAGAAAAAGTAACGCGGCGGAGGGAAAAGCCCGAGATAGAGAGAGAGAGAGAGAGAGAGAGAGAGAGAGAGAGAGAGTAGAGGTTTGCTTTGAAACGGCCCTACTCATAATTCTGCCGCACAGCGGGAGGAGAGAGCGGTTTCTCGTATTTGGCTCATTTCGCCGATGCGAAATGCGGTTTAGGTTAGCCGCGAAATTGCCACGAGCAAACGGAGAGAGAGAGAGAGAGAGAGAGAGACAGAAGAAGAGCCGGTCTTACGCGAGGCGATACGCGCCCGGATTCTAACAGGGGACGGGAGAGGCTGCGGGGAGGCCGGAGGATATATAGACCGCGTAAAAGGCAGAGAGAAGACGGATATGAATTTCCGGGGAGGTTTGCTTAGGCAAATTGCGAAACGCAGTTTCGGGGCCCGGAGACACGCGCGCGAGCGCCGGGATACGGAGCCGCGGGAAAAGGGGGAGCATAAGTGAGAGAGGAACGGGTGTAATGAGATGCGAAAAGGAATGAGAGAGCTGGCTGGAGAGGGAGGCGGGCGGCTCCGGTATATACCGAGGGAATTAAGTGCGTTCGAATTCGGAATCAGGGGAGAATGGACATTCCTTTTCTTCGCCGTATTCCGCCTCTGGGCTCTTGCCTTTTTAGATTTAGTCGGTTTGCAGACCGGCTGATTCGTTAGGTAGGTTGCTGCGGAAATTGGCTCAATTTTCGGAAAATTTTCCAACCTGATATCGTTCCGGACGCTTACAGCTTTATGTTTTGTAAATATTGTCCAACGCAATTAAAATAGATTTTCCTAACCTGCTCAAAATTATTACTGACAAAATTTTTTTCCGAGGACTTTTCGTTTGATCGCAGAATTTTTCCAAATCGAAATACAGCGCCTTTCAATTTAATTAAAAAGAGTTCGCAAAAAAATAAACAAAAGCCAAAAGTCCAAAACCCTCGACACTCTTTTCGCACGCGTCGATAAAGCAGGCAATAAAAGACCATAGAAAGACCGTTACGCGAGCGAATTTATCGCCGTGCATTTTTCAAGCTACTTCACGCACTGCAATTTCCACGCGAGAGAGAGAGAGAGAGCGGTTCTTGCCCCGAGGCCAAAGCGATCTTTACTCTCGTGCGTGTCAATACAAAACGACCAAAACCCTACATTTGTCGCCTGAATAAACAACAAAACGCTGCAAAGAGAGGGGGGGAGGGAGGGAGAAAAACAATGGCTCGTATGAATTATTTCTCGCGGGCGCGTGTACGTGCCCACGTCAATAGGGGTGGAGTATAGAGTCCGGTACTCAAGAGAGAGAGAGAGAAAAATAGAGAGGGATAATACAAAACCGAGCCCCTTTGAAATCCACACGTGCGACGGCTCGTACAGCCCAAGGCGCGCGCGGCTATTACACTCGTTTAAAACTCACCTAACGACGCGAATTTAGCCCGGTCGGGAGGCCTGTGTTCAACGATCGCAAGGACATCTCGGTTTATGAATGAAAGCTGCGTCTCGTCGGCGGCTGCTGCTGCTGCTGCTTCTAGTTTTCCGAGCGAGCTATGAATAATGAACGGTCGCCACGGCCGCGTGTAATTGCGCGCACGCGACGTACTCGGGAGGGGGAGAGAGAGAGAGAGAGAGAGGCACCGAATTTCCGCTGTCAGTTTAAGAGACGGCGACGTCTCGAGCGACGCCCGAGCCCGAGCTCGAGACAATTATTAGTCAAGTTCAAGAGTGCAAGGAGGTCGAGAAAGTCCTCGTCTCCTGCGGGAAATATTGATGAAATGCACGAGAACTGGGTCACAGCTATCTGTCTTGAGGGAATGTTTCGTGCGCCGATGTAACTTATGTGTATAATGAGCGAGCCTCAAGTTGCGAGTGTTCAATGCTCTTTTGTCTTCAGCTTGCAACAATGACAAAAGTAGTCGTTGTCTATATCGGATTGTCTTGCTCGTTTGATTAATGAAGAGATAATGGTGAATAAGGTTAGGAATATTTCTACAATTAATGCAGAATTATTTAAAAAATTCTTTTAGATTTTAAAAATATTTAACTGCGTTGTAATTATAATTAAATAATATTATTCTTTTATATAATTAGCTTTTAGCTAATTTATTTTGAATGAAGCTGTTGAAGCGCCCATTTTCTTGTAAAGTAAGTAAAATTTTGATTCCATAATATGTAAACTATTCGGAGGTATAATAAATTGTATGCATTTTTATTAAAAAATTTAAAAGCCCGGCACAAACAATAAGTAATATAATAAGGTAAAGCGGGGGAAGATGCCATACTTAAGGAAAAAAGTGAAATAAATATTTCAAAAATGAATGAAATAACATTTTTATAACTGAAATGTACAAAGAATACAATAAACTAATAAAATACATAACAATTCTTTGAAAT